>CM043720.1:16944231-17105840 GCA_023969325.1 Oryzias curvinotus | reverse complement strand
TCGCCTCAAAATTCTTTTGTAGTTAAATTACATTCCAGTTCCTGTTGTTGATTTTTTGATAATGTTTGGAATTTCAACTTATTTAAAAATGAGTTTTGATTTTGCCAATTATTTGAACATTCAGATGTATATAGTAGCTCATAAAAGCTCCTAAATGTGTTATTAATCTCTGCTGGATTTGTACTGATGTCACCTCCAGATGTTTTAATGCTGTTGATGGCTCTGTCCGATTGTTGTTTCCTAATTCGCCACGCCAATAGTTTTCCACATTTTTCCCCTTGATCATAATAAGATTGTTTTAGCCACATTAAATGTTTCGCAACTTTGTCCGTGGACAATTTATTGTATTTTACTCTTAGAATTTGTATTTCTTTGGCCTTATCTTGACTATAATTACAGTATAATTCTTGTTCCAGCAATCTAATTTGTCGCTCAACTGTTTCCATTTCCATTTGTTGTCTCTTTCTTTTGGATTTTGTGAAGCTGATAATTTCTCCTCGAATGTATGCTTTAAATGCCTCCCATCGAGTACATGCGTCAGTTTGGTCACGGTTAAATTCAAAGTAAGTATTTATGCATTTTTCCACGAATAGGGTAAATTGTGTGTCCTGTAACAGCTCAACAGGAAATTTCCACCGATTACAGTTATAGATTAAAGACTCTACATGGAGTTCCATTGATACAGCAGCATGATCACTTATGACAATGCTATCATGTTGTTTCACTTTCAGCTTTTCCCATCAGGGGTCGCCACAGCGAATGAGTCGCATGGTAAGCTTGGCAATGTTTTACGCCGGATGCCCTTCCTGACGCAACCCTCTCAAGGCAACCGGGCTTGGGACCGGCACAGAGGTGGAGAGGGGAACAGGGAGCAGCTCGGATTTGAACCTGGGTTTCACGGAGGGAAGGCACCGCAAACCAGCACGAGCTAAACCGGCTCCCATGACAATGCTATCATACCAGGACTTATTAATCGCTGTCATAAGTCCACAAGATATCAGAAAATAGTCGATTCGAGAGTGTGTGCCATGGGTACTAGAAAAACAGGAAAATTCAGTTGTATCTGGATGTTGTTTTCTCCATATCTCAACCAAATCCAAGTCCCTACATGTTTGCAAAAGTATTTTTCTAGTTTGTACATGGGTTGAATCAAGTTTAGTGGAGCGATCCTTTGCTGGTTCTAACGTACAGTTAAAATCCCCGCCAATAATATACATACCCTGCAAAGCAGATAGAGTAAGGAAAAAATTTTGAAAAAATGCTGGATTGTCAATATTTGGGCCATAGATGCTAACTAGATGTAACCTATGTGTTGTTATGCTACCTTGGACAATAGCATATCGTCCATATTTGTCATAAATTACATTCATAATTTGAAAGGGCAGTGACCTATGGATAAGAATAGCCACTCCTCTAGCATAATTAGTATATGGTGCACAAAAAATCTTTCCAGGCCAATATTTTTTTAATCTGTCAACTTCTGCTGCTCTTAAATGTATCTCCTGTAAGAATATTATTTGGGACTTGAGTTGCTTGATTCTATTAAAAACTTGTTTAGTTTTGGTCATTTCTCTTAACCCCCTAACATTCCAGCTGGTGATTTTTATTTTAGACATTGTTAAGTTTTAGTTTTACGGACAGGAAAAGAAAAAACATTTTCCGAATTTCTGCTAATATACAAACTTTGAGGAACACTGCCGATGTAATACAAAAACAAATGAATGGAAAAAAATGAGGAAAACAGAAAACAAAACACACACACATTGCCAGACGTAGAACCCCGCCCCCTCCCCACTCTCCCGCACTTCCCAAACTGAAGCGCTTTGAACTTGAACATTGTCCCCGTGTGACCCCAGTTTCCTCGGAGAACCTGTGCATCACTGATCCACATTAACATGAGGAGCAGTTAATCCACCCGAGTCTAAACGTCCGTCTCCCTCCATCATCAACCGTGCACGTTACGTTACATTTAGTTAACTCTCCCGAACATGTATATTTTAAATGAGTCTTGGCAGCACCTCGTTTCTGGCTCCGTTAACAATTATCATCAGTTACCTGCGACCGCCGTGTAGAGCGCTTTTTATTTCTTTTGCTGGAGTTCACCGTGAAACTCTTCGGCCTCTCGCGGAGATGCAAAGAGGCGGATCTTCCCGTGATGGACCACTCTCAGCTTGCAGGGGTTCACGTGAAATCCACGGAATATTCCCATGTCAGTGAAAAGCTTTCTGGCCGTGTTGAACTCCCGCCGTTTGCGCATCGTTTCCGCGGAGAAATCCTGTACAAAGGCGAGGTTATTTCCATCATGCTGGATCCTCTTTTGTGATGAGAGACGGTAAACCATCTCCCTGTCTTGAAACTTCCAAAATCGGATAAGGACAGCTCGGTGTCGGTTCGGTCCAGCCGCCGCCAAGGTGCGGTGCGCCCTCTCCAGAACCAGCAACCTGTCCGGACCGAGTCCCAGCCATTTCGGCAGCATTTCCTGGATAAAATCGATTAGCGGCTGCGTTCCCTCGGAACCTTCTTTGAGACCAAACAAACGTAGATTCTTTCGCCTGCTACGGTTCTCTAGGTCGTCCGTCTTCATCTGCAGGTCTGTCAGCTGTTTCGTGGCGGAGGCCAATCCCGCCTGCACCTTCTCGAGTTCCTCCTCCGCCACTCTGTCTTCTGCTTCTTTGATGCGTTTAGTGTGCACCGAAACATCTCGCTTCACCTCAGCCACTTTCCCTTCCAAGGCCGTTATAGCATTGGTAACTTCTCCAAGGCTACTGTTGATGCCGTCCAGCTTGAGTCCAAACTCCGAGCGGAGTGACTTGAGCTCCGTTAACACATCTGCTATGTTAGCCATTTTTCTGTTTTCGGCGTCCTCTGGCAATGCGGGTTTTTTCGTGGTTTGAGCTGTGGCTTTGCGAGCTCGAGTAAAAACATCACATTCCTTTGCTGTCTGTGGGGTAGACATAACTGACTGCAGACAAAGAATTCGAATTGCGAAGGAATTTCTGGGAGAAATCAATATTTTTGTGCACGGCTAACAGGAGAGTCTCTTTCAAGCGTCCATCCCTAGAAACTGCTTCTTACTGTGAGTCTGAAGGTCCTGGTTCAGTTCTGAAGTCTGGAGGAAGACTTCTGGACCGGTCACTCTTCATGGAGCCACAGCTGGAGGCTGCAGACTGGACTCTCTGTGTGACCTGTTGACCTCTGCAAACACCAAACCATCAGAGTGTTGGAGGATCTGCTTCTTCATGAACAGCTGATGGACTTTGACATGAACACAGACTGAGCTGTTTAGTCTGGAATAACATGACATGTTTGGATCAACAGTTTCCAGTTGGAGGGAAAAGGTTTCAGCATTTTCTGTCAGTCAATCCAGACTTTTTTCTAGAAAAGCTGATTCCAATTCTCCATGTAGAAATGTAGAAATTCTGAGAGCAGAAAGTCAAACTAGAACAATGTGATGTTTGGAAAGCATGAAAATCTGAATCCTAGGAGTCTGCAGTGATTCTTCTCATTAGACTGGAGCTGCTGTCAGTCAGAGTCAGCAGTCAACATGTTTTCTTCTCCAACATCTCTGATGTCTCTCAGAGACTCTCAGAAGACTCAACTGAAAAGATCTCATCACACACATGATGCTCCAAGTGAGTCTGATCAGAGAGATCCAGAACTGAACCAGACCTCAAGTCCTTCATCTGAAAACTGTTGATCATCTGAACTAGAATCCAGCCTCAAAAAACTCTGACAAACACTCACTGTTCCACTGCTGAATGGATGGGTTTGAAGTCAGGAGGAAAATTCATTGACTTGTCACTCCTGAAGGATCCACAGCTGGATCCAGGTCCAGCTTCAGGTCCAGGTCCAGATCCAGGTCCAGGTTGGTTCCTGTGAAGAATGAAGGTTGCTGGTGTGAGTCCTGAGCTCTGACATGGAGAAGATCATGGACAGTTGGACATGTTCATCTCACCTCTGAGCTTTGCTCTGGTTGTCATGGTTACCATCTCTGCTTTCAGAGGGAGGGGCTCCCTCCTGTGGTTCCTCCCACTGATCCATGCTGCTGGATTCACTGGATCCACATCAGCTCACACACACCTTCCACCTTCACCTGCAGAGGAAACCCTCCTCATCATCAGCACCAACAGATCAGCTGCTCCTCCACTGATTGGCTCTTCTCTTGTGTTTCCTCTCAGGTTCAGGTGAATGCAGTCAGACAGCAGTGGGAGGCAGAGGAAGCTGCCATCAGCTGCTGCACTTCTGCTCTCCCTCCACCAGGTGGAGACATGGAGCTGCAGCAGCAACATTTCCATTCAGTCACTTGACACAGAAACATCAAACTTCCTGTTTCTACACTTCAGAAAACATGAAGCATCAAGAAAATCAGACAGAAATCAAAGAATGTGGAGAAAAGAAAGAAAGACATGAATTCTTCCTCTCAAAGCTCCAACAGAGACTTTCTCATGAACTTTGACCTCCACACAGGTTTGATGAAGGAGGACAGGAAGGTTTGGAGTCAGAATTGAAACCTTTGAACTCCAGAGCTTCATGATGGTTTCTGTTTCGGACAGAAACTCTTTCTTCTGTCTGGGTTCTGGAAAGTTCTGACTAGAAGCAGCAATCAGCGGATCTGAACCACTTTGATGAGTCTGTATTTTCACTTCTGTAAACATTGACAGTTTTTTCTGTGAAAATCTTTAATAAAAACAGAATTTGTTTGTATTTTCTTCATCAATCAGTGAAACAGAAACTGATAAATAAGTGAGAATTGATCCTCAGTTGTTGATCAGTAATGAGATCAAATCTTTGAACAGCAGAAAGAGGAGAGTTTGTAGAGAAAGAAGAACATTTTCTCTGAACATTTAGAGACAAACAGTCACATTAGTGAAGACAAAGTTCAACCAACAAACAAAGTAGATTTACCTAAAAGGTCTGGAGAGTCCTCTTTTCTCACCGTGTGAAGCAGCTGCAGCTCAGATCAGAGATTCTGCTTCTTCCTCTTCTGCTTTGCTTTAGGAACAGATCACTTCCTCATGTTGTGTTGATTCTGCTGAGTTTTCTATGTTGAACCAATCAGCTTCAGCCTTTCTCCTGAATGTTACTGTTACTTGATCACATGACCTCTGACCCCGTGGCTCCTCTTCCTCACACTGAGCTGCTGTTTGTGAGGAAGATGCAGAGACGATGAAGCTTCATGTTGATCTTTCCTCTTTAGTCTCCACATCTCAGCTCCTCGTCTCGGTTCTGGATCCAAACAGTTTCTGGATCCAAACAGCTTCTGGTTTCTAACTTTTTTCTGAACTGTAACAAAGTGAATTCACAAAAACTCTGATCCAATCATTTCATCTGAATTGAATGTGTCGACGATCTCCCAGAATGCTCTGGGCTCTGAGGGTTTAATCAGGATTACTCTGATTACTAAAAACAGCAAATGTGGTTGTTACGGCCCCTACAGGCAAACCTGTCGCAGTCCAGGGGAAATCAAAGAGGGGCCAAAACATATAAACAATGGAACAAATAAGTTTAGGAACAGTTTATTACCAGGAAGCAGTAACCTATATCCTGTAAAACAAAAGAAAATAGATAATTACTGTGCTGGTCCCAACAAAAGACAAAACAAAGGGATTGGAGCCTTGGCCAAACATAAAATAATTCAGGGAGACAACTGACCCAGCCACGTTGACCGTCGGATTCAGCAGCTCCCTGCTATGGCTGCCTAACTGAATCCAACTATTGAAAATAAATAAACAAAGCCCGCAAATAAAGACTACCAAGGTCCAACCCCAAACTAAAATAACAAAACCCAGCAGTATAAGACTGCTGAGGACCAAGAGAGAATCAAAAGAGAACCAACCAACCAGCACAGCTCCAACTCAAGACAACTGCTCCTCAGCCTCCTGCTCTGCCCTCTCTGCATGCCTCTCTGTCTTAAATACCTGGCAGGTGCTGATCAAGAGCATTGGCTACACCTGCCAGGTGAACAGAGTGCTGGGATGCTGCAGCAGCAGCAAGACATAACAGTGGTGTAAGGGGGCGGGGCTTCAGAGTGATTGACAGGTTGATGCAGGAGTCTTCTTGGAGGTGATTTGTGGATTGTCCAGCAGACTCTAGATACATGAAGACAGGATGAAGATGAGGGTGCATCCTGGTCTTCATCTGAACCTGCAACTCCTGCTGTGGAACAGGCTCCTCCTCCTCAGTGGGCGTGGCCCCACATCTTCCTGTCAGCATGTATTCTGCTGGCTGGAACATAGAGGGCGCCGCTCAGAGGACAGCCCTGCTTGACTCCTCCCTAACCCTCAAAGCTCTCCGTTAGAGCGCCGTCAATCTTCACGCACACACTGGTTTGAACGTGCACATGTGTGAGCGTGTGCATGAAGGTCTGTCATTGCAGCCACAGATCATCTGCAGACAGAATCAAAGAGCTTCATCTGAGCAGAACATCCTTCACTTTCAAAGCTTCTTCTTTCACTTCTCTCTAAGGTCAAAGGTCACTCCTCATCCCCCCTCCCTCAAAGAGTCTTTGGTGTTTCTTTCTGCTTAGTGCGCCTCCTAGTGTTTGGTGGTGGAGCAGCTCTGCTGTAGCTCTGTGTTTTCCTCACAGAGGATCCAGATGTGCAGAAGAAACAGGACACACGGATCCAGATGTTTGTTTGTATTCTGCAGGTGTTTTCTTCACTGGTTTCTTTCCGTGTGACATCATGAAGTTCTTCAAATGTCCACAAGGTGTCTCTGTTTCTCTGTTCTGGTGTTTCCTTCAGAGTTCAGGAAGTTCTGCTGTGAAGAAAAGTCTAAAGTTGAGGAACAATGAAGGATGAACTTGCAGGCTTCTTCCTGGTTTGTTCATCACTAACTGAAGAACAAATGTGAGTCTTTTGCTCAAAAGTCTCCAATGATCGTCTCTCTTTGGTCCAAAGGAAGAATTCTGGCCTAAAGGAGTTTAAATGTGAAAAAGTCTGGAAGAAGAAAATGAATTTCCTGATGTTTCCTCACAAACCATCAAAGGTCAACAGGAACCAACAAAGAGCATGTTGGTGTTGCAGAAAGATCTCAGAGCTCTGAGGTCACTGATGACTTGATCTAATCAGCAGCTCTGAACATGGAGCCCTTTGGCCCGTACCATGATTACACCTCCAAACCCTCAGGAAGCTGTGAGTGTAAATGCTGCAGGTCACCATGACGACCCTTCCGTACAGGTTGAAGATCTGCAGAGTTGATGTGAGGATCTTCCAGTTTTTAATCTGTCTGACAGCTGAGTTTTATCTGCAGTGAAGCTGAAGGATGAAAACCGCCTTTGAGCAACAAAGAGAAGAGTTTGTGGATGTGAAGAAAGATCTTGATGATTCCTTTGACTGGAAAGTGTCATCAAGTTGAAGTGATTCCATCATGTTTGCTGTTGTCAATGTGCTGCAGAGCTTCAGGCTACAGTTGGACTAAATGAGGGAAGAAACTGAAGCTCAGAGAAGAAGTTGCAGAGAGAAACAGGTGAAATTCCTGACTAGAACCTCCTCAAGAACAACATCCCTCCTTTAACTTCTATATTCACACTTTTGTTCTGGATCTGCAGATTTCTGAGCTGAAGAAAAATCAGTGAGAGTTGATTTCTAGATCTGCAGACCAAAGTTTAGCTGGAATCCACGAGAGAGAAAGAGAAGCTGAAGAAAAACTCCTGAAGCCTCTTTGCTGTAAGAATGAAGAAGAAAACCGGGATGCAGAGATTCCTTCAGTTTTTCCAAAGATCTGAAATACACAATTGATCCAAACTAGATTGATTTTGGTTCTTTGAGATTTTCTACATTTGACAGAAACCAAAGTGGGAGGAGTCATCTTTATAAAGTCCATCAGAATCCTAGAAAGAAGTTCTAGATCATATATATCTATAAATCCTTGATTTTAAATGATGGATCTAAAGTTGAAAAGAAGTCAAAGTGCTGACTCAGCACAGATCAAAGGAGACACAGATGATTTCCTGGAATGAAGAAAACCTCAAACATCATGATGTGATCTGGAACTGAGCTGTTCTTCAGAAGATCCTCCCAAACAAACTGGAAACTGTTGCTGCAAAACGTGAAGGTTTGGTTCTGTTGCTAGTGAGATCTGATGGATCAGAACCAGACTTCTGTCAGCTGGAACTGTGGCTTCTTCCAGACCATGTGACCTCATGGACAAAGTTCCAACATGGTTTCAATGAAATGTGGAGGTTTTCCAGGAAACGTTGCTGCAGTTCCTCCGTCTCATCAAATGAGAGATTTCTCTGCACTAAAGAAGAAAATGTTCCAGAACAGCTTCAAGCTGCAGAAAAACTGTTTCCATCATTCTGAGGACATTTCTTTAGGATTCATGTGAAGAAAACAAACTGTTTGAAAAGATGAAAACAGAAACAAAGACGTTTCTAGAAGCTGCAGATGCAGTTACAAAGAACAGCCAGCAGGTGTCTCACTGTGGGAGTCTCTGGAGTTGAAAAATGACTTTTCTTTGGTGAAATTCAGTCATTTGGATGAAAGACAAACAGGAAGACAAAAACTTGTTCTTCTAATATTGGATCCAAATGTTGGTAGAAAGTAAAGCAGCAACAATCAAATGAGCAGCAGCTCTTTTTAGTTCATCTCTCACTAGAATGAGATCCAGACTGAAGCTTTTGGAAACTTGGATCCTTCCAGCTGAAACTCACTTGGATCAACTGTGGACATTTCTGGAGATTTCAGGACGTGGATTCAACAAATCCCAGTTAGTTTGCTAAGAAACAGAAGAAAACTCTTTGACTGAAACTCTGGGATGTTTGAAATCCAGTTTTTAGCTCTGGGAGCTGAAAATGTGTGGAGCTGCTGAGAATCCATCATCCTCTGTCAACGCTGGATCTTCATCCTTGAAAGTCCATGTGAAGAGGAGAAATGGTTGCTCCTCTTCACACCAGAGACAGGAGCAAAAACAGATTTGACTGCATTATAAGCTCATTACTTTTCATTATTCAATAATGTTTCTGCCTCCATTTCTCTGGATTGGAGAGCAAAATGATTCTCTGTTGATGAACTGATGCCAAACTGAGGAATTCTGGGAGTCTACAGATCAGATGAAGGTCAGACGACGGCCGCTCCTCTTCAGTTTTACTGGCTGCTGGGTCACCTGGTGGGAAATCCTCCATGAAACACAGAAGGGTGAAGGTTCAAAGGAACAAATGACGTGTTTGGAGGCAGTGGTCTTCATGGATCTCAACATGTTTGTCATTTATTTAGAGTTTCTCCAAACATTTCAGGTTCACAGCATGAACTTCATGGATTCTCTGAAACAGACATTTCATCTGAACTCAACTTCAGATTAACCTCCACTTTCTCCTAAATGTCAGTCAGAAACTCTGCCTGTCAATCTTCTACAACCACCCAACTATTATTTCCTGGTGTTTCCCAACTTCCTGTACTGGGAGAAACTCATCATCACTCCAGGGGGGTATTCCAGAAAGCAGTTTATGCTAGCTCCCACGGAAAGTTTGAGACTAAGGAAGTTGATAACCTCAGCTTTCGGTTCCAGAAATGGAGGTATGTTTCAGGGTAGGTCAAGTTGCCATGGCAACTCATGCTCTGAACATAACCTGGTCCGGAGCAGGTTTAGTTGAAGGTTAGTTTGTTTTCACAGAGGTAAAGCAGCATGGCGTGTCCATTTGAAGATGGTTTAATGGATAAAGAAGCTCAGAAAATACTTTTTCCACCATGAGAGGGTGATAAGACTACTTATTGATGTTGGAAAGATAAACTTTTTTACATTGTTTATTTAATTTAATTATTTGCTTTAGTTAAAATAATAAAAAATCTTTTTTTTGTTAAATCAGTTTAAAAATAACACGTAGTTTTCAGACAGTTATTTTACTTTCATTCATATTAATTCAATTAAGTAGGTGTAACATTCCCTTTGCCTGTCTGGACAGATTTGGGTTTAAGTGTGGGTTTTTGACCAAATATGTTTAGTTGTTTAGCTGTTTTACTGTGTTTGCCGAGTTTTGCTGAGTTATTTTGTCCTACTTTGCCTAAATCTCTGCACCATGAGTGAGAGGAAGGGAGAGGATGATGAGAATATATATAGCAACCCTTATATTCCACTGATCTAATGGCAATGTTGAAAATGTCCTCAATGGATATGCTCCTTTTGTGTGTGTTATGATTCTCATTTTACTGACAAAAAAATGAGTATATCTGCTGGCTCAAACTTAGAGATTTGAAATTTCAAGAATTATATTTAATTAAGATGGAAAAACATTTAATTGAATTGGAGTAATATGACATTTAGTTAAATAAATATGTAAATTTAAGTTTTTATTTATTTTTATAGACGTAAAAAAATTAGGTTGAATAAATTTAACTCAATTATTTGTTACCAATAGAAGTAATTCATTTAAGTTGGAAAAATTAGATAAGATATATATTTATGCGTCACAAGGAAAATGGAAATAAAATCCGAAACTTCTGCGTTTATTTTGTCTGTTCTTTTTCCACAAGCAGAAACTCTTTCTTTTGCGGATGCAGCCATATTCCTTTTTTTGATGGCCGTATTATCTTCATTAATCTCAGACTCCGTCTCACTCAAGTATAGCGCTCGCTTTTTTCACCACGCGTTTCCATGGTGACTCCAGAAATCGCAGATCTATTGAGAATGTCGTTATGTACATGACGTGCACGTGCATTAACCCAGGATTACCAAGTCGAGCTTAATTACGCCAACTCATATCCGGTCTTCTGGAACCGACATACCCAGAGTAAGCAAGTTCAGGCGGATTTCAGTCAGAGTTCAGGCTTAAAGTCAGGCTAGTTTAAACATGATTCCTGGTTAAACCTACTGGGCTAAACAAAATAAATAAATATAAATCTGAAATGTTTTATATTATCAGGTTGGCTGTGGGTATTCCTGGAGGCTCCGCCTCCTCTCATTTGGCTCTCCATGAGTGGCACTCAGCTGTCTGCACTTTAGACTAATTTCTTTGTTCTCAATTTAAGTGTGTCTGTTTCTACTCTCTGTCTCGGAGTGTTTCTTTAGTTTGGTCTTTTATCATGCTGGTTCCAAGTCCTGCTATTTTAGTGGAGTTTTAACCACCAAATGTGGTGTTTTTTTATGAAAAGAGTTCTGGATCTTCCCTCAACGTTGGAGTCTGGTCCTGCATTTGGGTCATCCTGATATACTGTAACAAAGCCTCTTTTCTGTGCTGCAGAATCAGCTGATTCAAGGTGATTACGTAATCACGTCCTTACTGTGCAGCGCTGCATCTCAGTGTGAGGCTGCTTTCTCCACATTAGAATCTGCTGGGATTGTGTCAACTCTTGAATAGTTACTGGAACAAAAAGAATGGAAACACTGGAGATAAAGCCCCTGTGTCAAAGCACATGTGTTTTTTAGAACTTATGTCAGTAAGCTTTAGACTTTATTTTGGTTAGAAAACTTAAAATTCAACATTATTCTGCATTTCAGAGCAATACAACATTGCTCCCAAGTGCATTTTTACCACACTCTGTTATATTTATAAAGATTGAGAGTCAGCCATCTTAGATGTTGCAAATATATAAGCAGAGAAAATGAACAGGACTACCAGCACTGTAAAACACAATGATCATATCATATTAATAGGCTGAAAGATCATATTTCACCTCAATAATAAATTACGCAACACAAAGTGTAAAATTAATTAAAACACAACATTGTGCATTTTTACTCCCACTGTTCTCATTTGTAGTGAGAAGGCCATTTGATATTTTTGGTTCTTTACTGCACTGTTTATCTAAGTTATTACATTGAAGTGAGTAAATTATTACAAAGACGCACTAGTATTTTTTTAACATTTAATTTCAGTGTTCCAAATAACGTTACATGAATGCATTATGTTTTCGTTCTAAAATAAAAGGCTTTCATGTACAAAGATTGTTGTTCGTCTTCTCCATCCTTGTTTTTACACTGAAAAGTATTGATAGGACTGAAAAGACAGAATTAAAAAGCAGTATCAATAAGAGAAGTACTTCTCTTATTCTTTCAGATTACTTTTCTCCATGTAAACGCAGCTATTGTTAGTCAAGAAAAAGTCTTGTGAGTTCTCACGTGTCTTAAGACTAGATTTGCAACTAAAACCTGAATCAAATTCTTTACAAGACAGAAGGCTTCTCTCCTGTATGAGTTCTCATATGCGTTTTGAGATGAGATATTTGACTAAAACCTTTTTGACATTCTTTACAAGAAAAAGGCTTTTCTCCTGTGTGAGTTCTCATGTGTGTTTTGAGATGAGATCTGTAACTAAATCTTTTCTCACATTCTTTACAAGAAAATCGCTTATCTTCTCCATGGATTCTTGCATGAATTCTGAACAGAGATTTGTTACAAAAGCTTTCACCACATTCTTTACAGATATAACATCTTTCATTGAAAGAAGAAAGTCTTTCTTCATTTGGAAATTGTTTACATTTCTTACCCAAACTTGTCTTCTTGGGATTTTTTCTAACATCAGAGTCACACTGACCTGCTGACATGTGAGAGCTGTCCACACTTTGGACATGACTTCTGTCCCTCCTCTTCCTCTGATCTCTGTTCTGTGGGTCTGTCTCTTCATCTGTAGTTGATGTTGATTCTTCATGTTGGTTTCCTTCTTCATCCTGACTTTCAGTTACATTAAAGCTCTGCTGATTGTTTAGATCTGCTTCACTGTTCTCATCTTCCTCATACGTAGGAATCTCCATCAAGGTATCAGTCTCCTGCTTCAGATCAAGCGGATCTTCATCCTGACTGATGAAGAGGTCATCTGGCCCCTTTTTAATCTGTGATGGTTCTGGTAGCCCTTGTTCGTCTTCAAATTGTGGAGGTTCTTGTTCCTTCAGCTCCTCTTTATAATATAGAGCAGGGGTCGGGAACCTATGGCTCGCGAGCCACATATGGCTCTTTTGATGGTCACGTATGGCTCGCAGACAAATCTTTATTTATACCTTTTTTTTTTTTCATTAGATTTAGACCAGTCCTTCTCGTGCGCGATGCGATGCCAGAGGGGCGCGCAGTAGTAGCGGTGCTTGGAGAGAAAAATCTGCGCCAGCACTCAGTTTACTATTATCTATTATTTCACAGAGTTTATTCCAGCAGGAAACCTATTAATTGCCGTGCCTAAACCTGCGCGCTCCCGTCTCTGAGAAAGAGCGCGCAGATGAGGGGACGGAAGAAAGCAGAGGGTGGGGGTGCCCCCCACCCTCTGCTTTCTTCCTCACAGGCAGCAGGTGAGTCGCGCAGGGATTCTCCAAACGTAAAACCCGCTGCCCGTCACTCACTGTGTGAGTGTGTGTTTGTCTCCACGTCTGCATGTGAGTCTTTGTCACATCTCCAGAACATTCAGACCTACGATCACGTTTAAAGTCTCAACGCCTGCATGAAGCAGAAACTCACCACGTATCAACCAGACTAGACCATCAGCAAAACCACCACGAGAAATACTCATCATTTATTAGCAACAGCATAACGATGTTATTAAAAAGAATCCACAGACTTATTGTACTTTAAAAATGTTGAAATTACATCAAATGCTCACATTCACTTGTATTTTTAGTTTTAAACATATTGTCGCGGACTGAGTTGGGTCTTCTGTTGGGCCGCTTTAAAAGTTCTGGAGTTCATTAAACACATCAAGCAGAGATCTGATTGGCTCTCAGTTCTGTCGCTCAGCCTGTTGTTGGGTAGTTTGGACCAATGGGGTTCAGCTATGGGCCGAATAAGGGAAATAGCAGCGCTGGAGCGGGAGCAGAGGAATATAAAGTTGGGAGAAGCGCTCTCGTCTCAGCGGGAGAGATTCAGGAGTTTCTGTATTAATTTTACGGCGTTTGTTGCGGTCTGCAGTAACCAGAATAAAGAACCTTAAAAGAGGTTCAGTCTCCGTGCCTCAGTGTGGGACAGGGACGCTACATTATTGTATGGCTCTTTCTAAATTACATTTATAAATATGTGGCGTTTATGGCTCTCTCGGCCAAAAAGGTTCCCGACCCCTGATATAGAGGTACTTGTTTTTCCTGTTCCTCTTTATAATGTAAAGGTTCTGGATCCTCCGGTTCCTCTCTTTAATGTGGAGATTCTGGATCATCTTGTTTCACTCTGAAGTTCCTTTGCTGGTTGCAGGAATCCTCCTCTTCAGTACTCCAGTCCTGGGGGAGGACTGCAGAAACACAAGAAGAAGTCCTTTTTTGATGTTTTTAGGACTTGTGTGTTGTTAAGCACCAATAAAAATTTGAATAGACTCAGTCAGAATATGGATAATTTACAATTTTAATTTATTAATGTAATTCCTTAGTTTAAACTAAAATCAATGAAGTTATTTTTTTAAAGAGGTTGCTTCTGTTTATGTAACAAGGTGCAGGACTGTCATGCAGGAAACCACAGTTCGATTCCCAGGGGCAGAATGAACAATATAATGGCAATGGTAAATGGGAGCAATGAACATAACAATGGCAATGGGGCAATTACCATAACGCTACGGCCTACCTCACAACATGAGAGACAATGAACCACATGTCATGCCGGCTCAGACATCGCCCAGCCAAACAAGGTCTGGGGGACCAGAGCACCCTGATGGAAAGTGGGCTACCACAAGTGGCCGGGATAGGCTCCGGCAGCCCCGTGACCCCAAAAGGGACAAAACGGAATAGAAAATGAATGGAATGAATCAACTTTTTTTCTTTGTGATTTTCAAAAAATATAACGGTCATACCATTACTTTCAGTTTACAATCACCTCTGGAGTTTCATCGACCTTTGACCTCGGGAAAAGGCAGCCATCTTGAATTTTCTAAAAAGGACACCTTGAGGAGCAAAAACAAACGAAACCTCTTCCTTGGGATTTTTATCGATTGTCTTGTAACTTCTCAGGCATCAATAACAAGCAACCGTGGAAACAATGTTGCAATTATAAATTGTAGATTTTAAATGCTGTCCATGAGCTCGCCAAAAGTGGCGCATGTTGGAATAATATATATAGGTTATCTCGTATTTGCTTATTTTATGCATCACCTAGCTATATGTATAGGTGATTTAATCATGTATGCAGAGATGTGTGTGTGTCCGAATCTGTTTCACAGGAAGGTGGAGGTGATGCCCTTGGGAGAAAATGTTTATCTTTGCATCTTTTTAGCATACTCCTGAGAACCTTTGTTAGCTGTGTCTAAAATGAACAGAAGGACGCTCTGTGTTAGTTTATCTGTGAGAAACGGCTTTGCAGGTCCAGAGATGATTTGAGAAGACTGTGGAAGGACAGACATGTTGTAATAAATGCTTTCTGATAGCACTGCAGCTGTGTTTTTATCTGTTTCCCCTCCTTAGAGCTCAGCGCATGTGTAACTTAGGGACAACCCAAAACAACTAAATAAAAAAGGAGGCAGCAGAATATGCGCCAGAGTTGAGAGAGATTGTTTACTGGGTAGATCTCTGTCTGCTCTCCTTGTAAGAAGGTACCTTGGTCTGTTTGTCTTTCTTTCCTTTTGGAATTGTTATGATGCTGCAGGTTGTTTTAACCCAACAGCGTACTCTTATGGCGTTTCATGGCTGCCATAAAGTGAAAGAGCCCAAATCAACTGAGCAGTTGTATTCCGTAACTGAGGGAGCGAAACTTACAACCGCGCAGGCGGAATTCTAACTGAGTCACTTCCCCTTTGTGCACTCGCCTGTGTTTGTGCGCTGGTTAAGGGTGGCGTTTTGGAGATATGTTCCTCACTGAATACACCTGCTAAGTTGTCTTTATGCCCTTTCACTTTATGGCAGCGATGAAACGCCATATACTCTTATAACTTGCCTGTCTTTCCATGGAATACTGTGAAAATGTAATGCATGCATCCATGGCTGGAACTAAACATAATGAAAAACACTGGATACTGACATAAGGAATGTGGGCGTGGTTATTCAAACAACCTCTGTTGCTGAGGACATCAAGTTTACTTTTACTAATTTGCATGAAAATTATGTTGATTTGTTCGTTATCCCCAGATGACCAAAACATAAAATGGTTGCTATTGAAATAATATCAATAGAAAAGCTGCCACTTTGAAAAAGGTGGAGTTTCTATCGACTTATGACATGTAGCTCTTACCAATATGATACTCTTCAGCAATATCATTTTTTAAGCCACCTGTTTATTTCAGACACAGAAATAAACAGACTTTATATATATATATATATATTTATTATATATATATATTATATATATATATATATTTATTTATATTTATTATATATATTTATATTTATATTTATTTATATATATATATATATATATATATATATATATATATATATATATATATATATATATATATATATATATATCACAACCAACTCAGTTTTGCTCATGCTGCCTTTTTATAACACACACCAGCATTTTACAGGTTTATTTTAACGTTAAGAAAAAAACACCCATAACTGTCCTGTTTAGTCCAGTTCTGTTAAATTGTAAGAAGAATATTTGGTAAATAACATGCCTTTAATTGTGTGTTTGTGTGTCTGGCAGGTCAGTGTGTGATGTGGCTCTTTGACCCACAGTTAGAAATTTTGGCTCTTTGTATCAAACTTGTTCGCCACCCCTGTTTGTGTTAGAGACTTAAAAAAAAGGCAGATGTAACATGGATTAAAACGTTAACCAACGACCCAAGACCAAGGTAAAAAGTGCAGCAGCAGCTTTTTCTGTGCTGTAAGTTTTTCTCATGTGAATATCACTGCATTTGTTAACATTTTTATCTATGTTCTCTCTTTCACTTTATGGAGGGAGCTGTGATGGTGTGGGATTTTTTAATCACAGCGGGGATGAACCAGTAGGGGGTGCGGTAGACATATTTGTGTCTTCTTCTTTTTTTTTTTTTTTTTAAAGGGTAGCAGCTGTGTTTTTGTCTTTTTGTTTTCATTTTGACATTCATTCAACCAGGAAGTTTATTTTTCTGTCACACGTTTTTGACTTTTGGTCTCCGATTTCTTTCTGTACTGGAGTGTTTATGGAGCCACAACACCTGCGATACAGACTAGACTAGATACACAATTTTTTAGCCTTTTAGCCTTGAGGACAGAGAGAGGACAGCCACAGAGCCTAACAGGTCGTGTTTCTCCACCTCTCCCCTTTTGGAGAGGTGTCTTGTGTGTCTTTTCATTTCTGCACATTTCATTTTTGGACGTCCTGAACCATCTGAATCTGCGAAACGAGACAACAACAATCTTTTCCAGTGACATAAAAATCAGGGCAACCAATGAATATAAAATGTTTAGTCACGTACCAACTACGTGTAGCTGCAGCTGCGGGTTCCAGCTGCTATCCAGCAGTCTGCGCTGACGACAGAGCTCCTGCTCGTTCTGGACGATGGTTCCTTCAGCAGCAGAAAGTTGTTCTCTGACAGAACCTTCCTGAGGTTCTGAAGACATGGTTCCTGCTCCGATCTTTAGCGGGGCTTCCAAAGGAGGCTGTGGTCCCAAACTCCGGACCCCATAAGGTGGAAATACTGCTACGTAGTCCAGAAGCGGTGTGCAATCATCAGGAGTGGAAAACTGTCACAAAGCTCTCTCCTCTGCCGCTAACACCTAGCCAAACCTGTCCACACTGCTCCTACTCTGTGCCTTTCGGCAGCCAGCCGCAGCCAGACACACGGAGCTAGTAATGACGTCATCGTCCCGCCTCCCCTCTGCTAATGCTTTTTTGAAATGATTGACACAATTTTCGCAGGGTGGATGTTAAAATGCAAATGCAATCTTTGCACTTTCCATTTAATTATGACACAGAATAAGCGGTTTTTAAGTATAAAATGAAAAAGCATTTGTAAGGATTGCTTTTTCATTTTAACTTTGATTTAACAAATGCAGCCTTATTTAGAAAATTAAAAAGCATTTCTGTTAATCCATTTTAATAGTCAAATTAGACATTTCTAAATGAATTTTGCTACACCTTTACCAGAGAACCTTTTGAAAATGAAATGTAAAATGCCATTTTCTTTTTAATTTTAATTAAGTGACAGAATAAGCTGTGTTGAGGAAGGAAATGAAAAAGCATTGTGGCGGATTGCTTTTTCTTTTTAATTATGAGTCAAAAACTGCAGCTTCATTTTGAAAATGAAAAAGCATTTCTGCTTTTGACTTTTACTTTTAATTATGCCACACAATCGCTTCCATAATATTTAACCAAACGAAGAAGAGTTGCGCATTTGCTGGACAATTCCAGTCCTCATAAACTGAAATATGAAATGATATGCAAAGGATGACATAAACCGGTGGTAGGAAACGTGACATCACGTCCTTTCATGTTTTTGGAAAATATATTGTAACGACCCAGCCAGAACATCACTTTAGTGGGGAAGCAAAAGGCAAGCTGCTTCATTCAACTACCCCTGGCTGCAGCCTGCAGAATTGCACAACATAGTGGAATGCTGAAACGCTGAGGAATGTGAACACACTATGGAATGTTAACCCCGCCCATGCTGAGCCCGTCTTCTTCTTTGGTTTTACAAGTTTCCATGTGCAATAATGCCACCTACTGGTTTTTAAGGAGTTTTTCCTTACCGTGAAGGGGGGGTCTAAGGGCAGAAATATCAGTTTAGTTTAGTCTGTTTTGTTAAAGTTTAGTATTATCCTAATGCATTCTTTGTATTCATGATCCCTTTTTCATTGTATTTCACGTATAGAGGTTTTGAGTTCAAGGCTGGGTTCAGACTATTGTCGCATGGTTTTTTTCCCCTTACCTTTCTTGACAAAATTGAGTTTGACTAACTCAATTATATTTCGTTACATGGAATAATTTTCTTTGAGGTAGGGTTACTCATATTTATTGGATGGAAATCCTGCCCACAATTAAATTAAGTTCATCCAATGAGTTATTTTCTTGAGTCCCTGAGGCCAGACAAAATGTATTAACTCCCTAATACATGCACATGGAAACTTGTAAAAGGCATAAGAAGACAGCAATCATGGTATAAATTCTCTAATTCAATTAAATATTTTTTTTCATTTAGCGCAAATTCGAACTACAGATGTCTCAATGGGCTTCATACCAGTAATTGTAAGGTAAACATACAATGAAAAAGGGATCATGAATACAAAGAATGCATTAGGATAATACTAAACTTTAACAAATCAGACTAAACTAAACTGATATTTCTGCCCTTAGACCCCCCCCCCCCTCCACAGTAAGGAAAAACTCCTTTAGAATCACTAGGTGGCAATATTGCACATGGAAACTTGTAAAACCAAAGAAGAAGACGGGCTCAATGTGGGCGGGGTTAACATTCCACAGCGTGTTCACATTCCTCAGCATTTCAGCATTCCACTATGTTGTGCAATTCTGCCGGCTGCAGCCAGGGGTAGTTGCGGTTTAGCGCCGCGCGTGCGTCAGAAGTTTCCTTCCAAAACAAACACTGTTGCTCCGCGGACGCCTCTGCGCTCGCCAAGCGGGCTCCTTGTCTCCCCTTCCTATTTTCTCCGACACCCCTGGCCAGGCGGCTCCAGGGAAGAACGCTTCGTCCCCATTCTGCGCTGGACAGAGCAAATCGTGTCTGTGCAGAGCAATCAGACTTAATACTGTACGTTTTGTGGATGAGGGGTGGATGCGTTGTTACGTGTGGGAGCCTTCAGACTGCCATCGGCCCCGCAGCTCTATGTGAACGAGCAGCAGGAGAACATGTCTCCAGCTCACACGGAGGCTGTGAGCTTTTCAAAGTAAAATTCCGCTCAGTCCAAACGATCATGTCAATTTGTGTTTCCAGTCGTGTCCCGACAAAATAAAGGCTGATGTTATTCCCACATATTTACGTTCAGCCAAGCTGCAGATTGCAGCTTTTCCCGCATCGACTCATGTTCATCCAGGCTAAATTTTGTTAGTGCATGCTAGCCTTCACCTAACCGTACGTTCTGCCACAAAAAGCACTGACCACACAGATTAAAAATAAAATGAGCGAACAGGCGCTTCATAATAACCATAACATGACAATAATAAACGTATGTTTAAAAGATAATCTCGTATATTACGGAGCTGCTAATAGATGGACTAGTGTCACTCTGACTCTGAGGTAAATTCCCTCCTGAGCATGCTCTGTTCTCTCCGTCAAGCAGCTGACCGGCTTTTCCAAACCCGTTGGTGATGGTGGATTTTTTCATGCTGCTTTTAACGATTGCTTTTAACTTGAAAGCTGCGTCAAATTGTAGTGGCGATCACGTGCACGTTGGGTCTAATGGCACCAAAGGATTCTGGGATGCGGCCGGGCATGCCTGTTTCTTTTTGTTGAACCATGACTGAAGTGTCTAAGACCTGAAGTCAAGTCCATGCTGTTTGGCTGCTAAGAGGTGTGTTGAAAAATAAATTACTTGTTGCGTGGAGTTGGTTAGCATAGTCAACTCGTGCTCTGAATCTGAAAATCCGGTCATGGCGGCCGCCAATCAAATCTATAAATTAGCCGCGTCACTAAATAAGCCGCAGGGCTGTAAGCGTCCGAATTTTACGGTAAGTAAACTTCTTTAACATTTATTTTCAGTGTTTCAAATGATGCTACATGAATGCATTATGTTGTAACTCGTTGTGCTATCCTAGGCACTTTACCATTGGGAGTTGGGTCATCTAGACACACTAGTCTAATGATTTGTGATCTTCACTGGTTCACTTCACTGATTTCTACTAAATGGTGACTTGACCTAACAAAGTATATACTGCAGTCACTACTTTGTTTTTAGATATTTATTAAATGATCACTGATCACATGAAACCTAGAGCTGTGACGGTGTTGAATTTTTCATCACCACGGTGATGAACCACCAGGGGGCATGGTGTCGCGGTTAAGCAGCCCCCCCCCCCCCCCCCCCCCCAAAAAAATACACAAAATCTCCCGGCGGCCGCATCGGAAATAAATGCAATTAAAACCTACTATTCTTTATTAACAAATAACAGTAACAACTAACAACTACATATCTAACTTGTGAACTATGTAAGTGTTGTAGATTGACTGTGTGTGTGAGCGCGGAGCGTCTTGTGTAGGAATAGGAGGAAGGCGCGCACACGTGTGTGTGTGTGGGGGGGGTGTTGATTCATCTGCAGGGGACCGCTCTGGAGCTGCACGCAAGTTTCACCTGTGCTCTCTGGTACAGACATCTTATCCAAATATTATGTATTGCCCAGTAATAAACAGACTGCAGACACTTTGTCACCTTTCCGCCGGTAGCCATGAAGCCTGACACCCATGAAGAACGCGGAGCAGGAGGCTCCGCCTTTATTTATACAGACACGTAACGTAAAGGCCCGTACACACCGGGACGAAATTCGCCTCGTGACTAAACAAAGGGCACCAATAACAGTGTGCACACCGACGCGAAAAAACGCCACGCGTCAAAGCGTCAAAAAAAAAAAACGCCTCGGGTTCGTTTTTTCTTTTTGACGCCTCGCGTCGAAATCTATTCGACCAATGAGAATGGCGCTTTTGCTCACGTGTCTGGAGCTTCTGAAGTTACAGTAAAACACAACTTGGGGGCGCTCAAACACAATACTGCCTTTCTGAGCACACATACCAGCAAAGAAGATAGACGCTAAGTAGCGGCTACACTGCCGCAAAGAAATAATGACGGACATTCTAAAATATCCCCGAAAACGCTCATTAAACATTTTCAGCTCTTGTACCAGTCGATAAAACTCACCATGTTCTTCTGACAAGCGCGTTAATACTGGCTCTCTTCTTCTGAGTGACAAGCGACTACCTTGTGTACAGCGCCATCTAATGTCAGGGAATGAAATTGCATGTTGGCTCGGCTCATCGTCAGCGAAAATCGCCTGGGTGTGAACACAAAAGACGTGGCGAAAAACGCTGGCGAATAACGCCTGGCGAATATTCGTCCCGGTGTGTACGGGCCTTAACACTGCAAAAAATAGTTCCCAAAAAAATATGTAGTGATATTCAAGGAAATCTAACAGCGCGCGTTCATGTTTGGTGTTACGGAGTGAAGGACAACAGTAAACCCCCCCCCCCCCCAACACAAATTCCTCCGGTGGGCGGCCGTGACGCGCACTTGATACAATGTAAATTAACAATTAGAAAGCAGTAAAATTGTCGTATTTCCTCGCGAGACGGAAACTTCTGTTGTAGAATAAGGATGTGTGCTTCTGAAAGCGTGCGCCTGTTTGTGTAACTGTGAAGGGAGCCGCGTGTCACATGCAGCGCAGAGGCAGACAGTGAGAGCGCGCGCGGTGGAAGAAAAGGAGACAACAGTCTGAAAGAAGGAAAGTCTGAACACAGGACTAGCAGAAAAAGGAAATTATCAGCAAAGATGAATGTGTTTTATGTGTTTATTATAGTTCCAAACACGCACCATATGCAAAAAGTAAAAAAAAGTGTGTAAAAAAAGTGCGGTGATGACCTCATCACCGCGATGATGCGGGTATCGTCACAGCCCTACATTAAACGTGTTAGAATTAAAGATGTATAAAAAACATTTCAACCATAATGAAGACATTCAAGAATTAGCTCTAATGACTCAAAACAAACAACTTATTTCTATTTGCAGGTACATCTAAAACATTCATTTTGTGAAAAAATTGTACATATTTTGTCAGCAGTAAAACTCTGTCTAGTATTATTACACAAAAATTGATATTTATTAATCCATTCCTTTTTTGCTTTTGAAGTAGAGAAGATGATAACCTAAAAAAATTGTCCTAGAAAGTAAGAATATCATATTAAAATGATCAAGTATTTAGAAAACTTAATTTTTACACATTTAATACTAACTTGTGCCTCCCTCTAATAGAGTTACTGCATCAATATGGTATGGAGGCCATCAGCCTGTGGCTCTGTGTACATGAAATGAAAGCTCAGGTTGTTATGGAGTTCATTAGAACATTAGGGTTTGTCCCTAGGAGTTTTAAAAAATAAAAAACAAATTTTAAAATATTCACATTTTCTGAGAAACAGAACTTTTTCCCTCTTGTGAAATAAAGTCTTTGACTGCAGTGCAGAGGTTTAGAGGTCGACATCAGGAGAGTTTAGAATTTAGAGTTTACACTAAATCCTTTATTACATTGTTTGTAAAGAGAATGTCTTGTGAGTTCTCATGTGTCTTTTGAAATTAGACATTTGACTAAAACTTTTTTTACATTCTTTACAAGAAAAAGGCTTTTCTCCTGTGTGAGTTCTCATGTGTGTTTTGAGATGCGATATTTGATTAAAACCTTTTTCGCATTCTTTACAAGAAAAAGGCTTTTCTCCTGTGTGAATTCTCATGTGTATTTTGAGATGCGATATTTGATTAAAACCTTTTTCGCATTCATTACAAGAAAAATGCTTCTCTCCTGAGTGAGTTCTCATGTGTCTTTTGAAATGAGATATTTGATTAAAACTTTTTTTACATTCTTTACAAGAAAAAGGCTTCTCTCCTGTGTGAATTCTCATGTGTATTTTGAGATCAAATATACGACTAAAACTTTTATCACATTCTTTACAAGAAAAAGGCTTCTCTCCTGTGTGAATTCTCATGTGTATTTTGAGATCAAATATACGACTAAAACTTTTATCACATTCTTTACAAGAAAAAGGCTTCTCTCCTGTGTGAGTTCTCATGTGTGGTTTGAGATGAGATATTTGATTAAAACTTTTTTTACATTCTTTACAAGAAAAAGGCTTTTCTCCTGTGTGAATTCTCATGTGTGTTTTGAGAGTAGATCTGTAACTAAATCTTTTCTCACATTCTTTACAAGAAAATCGCTTATCTTCTGCATGGATTCTTGCATGAATTCCGAACAGAGATATGTTACTAAAGCTTTTATCACATTCTTTACAGATATAACATCTTTCATTCAACCCAGTTTCCATGTAGTCAGACGGGTTAGTAATTATTCTTGAGTTCTTACCAGACTTGATAGAGGAAAGTTTATCTTCTTTTGGAGATTGTTTACGTTTCTTACCAAGATTTGTCTTCTTGGGATTTTTTCTAACATCAGAGTCACACTGACCTGCTGACATGTGAGAGCTGTCCACACTTTGGACATGTCTTCTGTCCCTCCTCTTCCTCTGATTTCTGTTCTGTGGGTCTGTCTCTTCATCTGTAGTTGATGTTGATTCTTCATGTTGGTTTCCTTCTTCACCCTGACTATCAGTTACATTAAAGCTCTGCTGATTGTTTAGATCTGCTTCACTGTTCTCATCTTCCTCATAAGTAGGAATCTCCATCAAGGTATCAGTCTCCTGCTTCAGATCAATCTGATCTTCATCCTGACTGATGCAGAGCTCATCTGGCTCCTCTTTAATCTGTGATGGTTCTGGTACGCCCTGTTGCTCTTCAATTTGTGGAGGTTCTGGCTCCTCCTGCTCCTCTTTAATCTGTGGAGGTTCTGGGTAACCCCGTTTCTCTTTATAATGTGAAGGTTCTTGTTCTTCCTGTTCCACGCTTAAGTTCCTTTGCTGGTTGCAGAGACCTTCCTCTTCAGTCATCCAATGCTGGGGGAGGCCTGCAGAAACACAAGAAGAGAGTCTTTTATGTGTTTTGATGACTTTGTGTGTTATAAAGACCAATAAAAATGTAAATAGTCTCAGTCAGAATATGTACAATATTTTTTAAATAAGTTTCTTCTGTTTTCTTTAGCACAGCAGCACAACATTGTGCTGAAAAAAAGAAAACCCTGCACCTCCCTCCTATGAGGAGAGCTTGTCAGTCAATAAACTGACTGACACAGTTTATGAAAATGCTGCAAAGGGAGCATATATAAAATTAACAATAAAGGTCCCACAACCGAGCCTTGTGGCACACTAAAAGTGAGGGATGAAGAAGAGGACTTAAATTTGGAAAAAACAACAGAAGAAGATCTGCCAGTCAGATAAGAGGGGAACCAGTTTAAAGCAGAACCAGATAGCCCAACCCAATTTTTTTTGCCTGTCCAAAAGGACGTAATGGTCAACAGTGTCAAAGGCTGTGGTCAAATCCAGTTGCAGTAGAGAGAGCAAGAGGATGACTTCAATGTGCCTACCAATCTGACTACCGGTATGACTACCGGTAGCTTAGAAAGAGAAACAGGTGAGAAGGTATCTAACATCACAGGCCAAGGTGGACTGGGAAACGAACCAGAACCAGAACCAGCTGTGTGAAACAGAGAGCTCAATAACTTTTCTAATAAATGCTCAAATATGAAAGCAAGTATCTCAATCATTTTGCATTAACACAGAGAGTAACCTACAAATACATTGTAAAAGAAAAAAGATTGTTGTTTTTTACTGCCTTTAAAAGAGAAATTCATTTACACTCTTTGAGGTGTAAATGGAGACACAGCAGCGAGACAGATGCCAAGGGACCAGCAACAAAGTACATGCATCTGTAAAAATCAATGATCTCTCTGAAATGAATACATATCTACATTTACAGTGGTGGACAAAATTGTTGGTACTAGGGCTGAAACGATACTTCGAGTTACTCGATTACAAAAATTCCTTGAGGCAAAAACTCAAAGCCTCGTTAAATTCCTATGACGCGCACTATATGCGTGGCGCAGGGATTTAATTGTCTCACACGAACCGTTTATTCACACGGACCTTTTAGCTTTAGTTGGCGCGATGGCGGAGAATAGATCTATAAATAAACGGCAGAAATTGTCTAAAGTGTGGGATCATTAAACACTAAATAAAGAAGAGAACAAGGTGCAGTGTCTCTACAGCTGGCATACCACAACAACACATCTTCCATGATTCAGCAACTGAACAGAAGACATCTGCGCGACCGCTGGAACCCCGACGCCTTAGGCGCGGGACTCGCACGTGCCGCCAGCAGCGAGCGAGGGGCGGCGTCAGCCCCTAGCTTCGGTATTCAGGCGACCGGGCCTGGTTTGAACACTCTACTTTTTTCAAAGTAAACGCTTCGGACCCTACGGGACACTCAGCTAAGAGCATCGAGGGGGGGCTGAGAGGCAGGGGCTGGGACAGGCGGTAGCTCGCCTTTCGGCGGACCGCCAGGCTTCTTTAAGCATTGCAAAAATAACAAAAGCATTTATTTTTACACAAAATATAAACAATGATGATGATCAAATATGTTTTTCTGATTCTTTTATTTTTAATGGCCTTCCATTTTGGTGTTGTGCCACCCTTTCAAAGTCTTCGCCGCCCCCCCATACAAAATGTTCTAGCTCCGCCACTTCTCAAGACCAACTTAAAAACACCAAAGTAACATTTGCATCAGAGCGGATCTTTAAAATCAAATGCTTGTTCATTTTACAACCATATCATTTTTGTTATAAATAATTTTTTTGGGTCGTTCAAAAACACAGACAAATCGTTTTATCCGATTACTCGATTATTCGATCGATTAAGTGCTAGATTAATCGATTACAAAAAGAATCGATAGCTGCAGCCCTAGTTGGTACCCTCAGTTAAAGAAGTAAAGTCCACAATGCTCACTGAAATGACTTGAAACATCAAAAGTAACAATAAATTAAAATGTATTGAAAATTAAATAATCAAAATCAGCCATTACTTTTGAGTTGTTGAACAGAATTATTTAAAAACACAAACTAATGAAATAGGGCTGGACAAAAATGATGGTACCTTCATAAAAGACTGAGAAATAATTTCCTAGGGGGTCATGATGAACTCAGGTATGTCCTTTAATTGACATCACAGCTGTTTTCAAACCCTAAATCAGTCAGTTTGCCTATTTAAAGGGAGACACATAGTCACGTTGCTGTTTGGTGAAAAGGTGTGTACCACACTTAACATGGACAACAGAAAGCCAAGGAGAGAATTGTCCCAGGACATTAGAAACAGAATTATAGACAAACATGGTAAAGGTAAAGGCTATAAAACCATCTCTAAGCAGCTTGAAGTTCCTGTGACAACAGTGGCACATATTATTCCAGAAGTTTAAGACCCACAGGACAGTAGCCAACCTCCCTGGACGTGGCTGGATGAGGAAAATTGATGACAAATTGAGGAGACGGATAGTTGGAACTGTATCCAAAGAGCCCAGAAAAACCTCCAAAAACATTAAAGGTGAACTCCTAGATCAAGGTACATCAGTGTCAGATCACACCATTCGTCGATGTTTGAGCCAGAGTGGACTTCATGGCAGACAACCTAGAAGGACAACACTGTTGAAAGGAAATCATAAAAAAAGCAAGACAGCTCCTCTCTTCCCTAACCGGTGTGTTTTTGGGCTTTATCTTTTTGGGTTTCAACAGATTGAATTGTTTTTAACCGAATATACTCATACACCCACGAGGTTCTGCTCCCAATCGGCGGATCCACTGTTTCGGACCATTTTTTTGAGGACTGTACCAGTTGAACTACGTGACTGCGGTCTACTCCGGACGGAGTGGAGGTGCCACAGGCGGTGCATGAGGAAGCAAAAGAGGGGGAAGCTTTAAGGCATCCGTGCTAAGCTAGTGGCTAGTCCTCACCGACCAGACATCCCAACAATCACGCTGGCCAACGTACGATCTCTGGACAATAAACTAGACTATATCCGCCTGCTACGCACATCGTCCAAGCAAGTGAGTGCTGTGTCTTTGTCTTTGTGGAAACGTGGCTAACAGACAACGTCCCGGACCGTGACATCCAGCTAGCCGGGTATCCAGGTAGGGCTGGGAATCACTGGGTACCTCACAATATGATACGATTTGCGATACATTGCTCACAACAACGATACTATCACGATATGCCGATATTGTGATAATCGATATATCTTGTCTCTAACAACTCACGAATTATCAAACTGTAAAGGCCTGTACACACCGGGACAAATATTCGCCTGGCGTTATTCGCCAGCGTTTTTCGCCACGTCTTTTGTGTTCACACCCAGGCGATTTTCGCTGACGACGAGCCGAGCCAACATGCAATTTCATTCCCTGACATTAGATGGCGCTTAATGTCAAACAGAAATATTCCTGTACACAAGGTGGTTTTCACTCAGAAGAAGAGAGCCAGTATTTACTCGTTCGTCAGAATCAAACAAAGAAAACATGAATATTTCAAGCACCAGTAGCTCCAGTTCCAATAATGAAGAAATTATTGTTCTGTTGAATGATCAAAGACGCCGGAAAAGACGCCGATTTTGGATACATCCCATAGTTACGAGAAGAGAAGAACATGGTGAGTTTTATCGACTGGTACAAGAGCTGAAAATGTATCATGAGCGTTTTCGGGGATATTTTAGAATGTCCGTCATTATTTCTTTGCGGCAGTGTAGCCGCTACTTGGCGTCTATCTTCTTTGCTGGTATGTGTGCTCAGAAAGGCAGTGTTGTGTTTGAGCGCCCCCAAGTTGTGTTTTAATGTAACTTCAGAAGCTCCAGACACGTGAGCAAAAGCGCCATTCTCATTGGTCGAATAGATTTCGACGCGAGGCGTCAAAAAAAAAAAAATGAACCAGAGGCGTTTTGTTTTTTTTTTGACGCTTTGACGCGTGGCGTTTTTTCGCGTCGGTGTGCACACTCTCATTGGTGCCCTTTGTTAAGTCACGAGGCGAATTTCACCGGCAAAAATCGCCGGCGAAATTCGTCCCGGTGTGTACGGGCCTTAAGAAAGAAAAACTTGAAAAACTGTTTTTTGGAAAATATTTCCCCATTTATTTTTTAAACACCATGATAATAAACAACTTGTGTCCTATTTGGTGTAATGAATAACAGACTTCTGTGTAACATTGCTGAAATCAGTAATACTCTGTTTTTGACAAACAATGACAATTTTCATTTGGAAATATATGTAAAATTTCGTTTAAACGATAGCGAACATGAACAGCAGCCATTATTTAAAACAAAATTGCTGTAAACAGGATAAAAAATAAATAAATCAAGTAGCTGCCAAGCACATTGTTATTAACTTTTGAAAAACAAAACCATAGCCATTGCTTAATTAAAAAAAAGGAATGTGAATCAGATATTAATTCTGTGAACAAAAATATAGTGTATTTGTTAAAAATAAATGACACCATTTAGTGCAAATGTGGTGTAAACAAAAATAAAATTCTCCCAGAAAAATAAAATCAAGTAGCAAGGAAATTTCCTTTAAAGTGTGGATGCCATGCTTTGAACAACTTTGTCAAATAAAAAAGCCCTTTAAACGCTGATTCTATTGATACCAATAGTTCGCGTCGAAAAAAATCCGAAGCATATGAATAATAGACATCTTTCGAAGGAATCAGAGATTTGAATTTGCCGCTAAGAGCGCAGGCTGGAAGTGACCCCGATATGACCTGTGACGTCACGAAAGGCATTGACTTCCGTAGTTCCGCTTCGGACAGCAGGTAAACAAAGCAGGTAGTCTTCGTTTCTCTCGTTAATCATCGTTAATTCTCTGTTAATCATCAACATGCCAAGTCGTTGTGTGGCAGCTGGATGTAGCAATACATCTAGTGAAACTGTATCTGTGTATAAATTCCCAAAACAAGAAACGCTGCTGAAACAATGGACAAAACAAGTTCAACGCACGAGGGCGAAACCGAAGCCCTCGAGAAAACCGAACGTACTTTCCTGGAAATAAAGACCTGATCTCTATGGACAAATCGCTTTCTGGATGAAAAAATTGTCTGAAATCGGCAAATTTTAGCTTTATTTTCTATATTTCTCTGCGGATCGCTTCCTCTATGGTCGCGGCCATCTCTCGTCTACCGGGCCTAATTGACCAATGACGGGACGTTTTAGTTTCTTTCGGATGCGTCAGCGGCTCTAATTGGCTCTGTCTGTACCACGTGGTCAGCGTGACGGATCCCCTAGAGACCAAAACTGGCGGACACACGCTAAACTTTCACAAACAAATCTGAAGAGTGTGCGATCAATAATGCGGGCATCATCATTATTGAGCGTGGTCACGACCTCAGTTGTGAGAAGACGATAAAAAAAACAAATTTAAGTGGTCTTGGCTGGAAGACGGTAGCATCACTCTGTGCTTCGCTATCGGTGCTAGCCATGTTGTCTGCCTTTCGTTACGTCACAAACAGGGCGGCGCGAATTCGGCGGAATGCGTGAAGCCGGCGGCCGTCCTCGTTGTTTATATCGCGTTTTTCGCTATTTATTCTTTTTCGAAAAATATTAAAAACAATCGCAACATGAAATAGAGACTATTTACTATATTTTGGCTTATTAAAATAGGCCATGTCACCCACACTTTAAGTTATTTAAGACTTAAACTGCTTTCAAAATAAATAACCAGGGATAAAATACACGAAGAACATGTATTTTATAAAAGTAAACATCTTTGTGAACAACACGTTTGGGAAAAAGCTGCATGCGATGTATGTATAAATGTTCATGTTTTCCTTGAGACCCACAGGCTTTTAGCGTCAAGACGCCGCTCGTTTACCGCTGCTTAGAGGAGAAGGGGGTCTAAGGCCAGGGATGCCTCTCTTTCTGCTGTTTCCATCTCAACTGTAACTTTGGTCTGGCCGTACAGTGCAGGGATCTTTTTGTCAGTATTTCCGAGAGGGAATGTCAAAGCGTGGCTCTACTGCATTCAATAAAAACTGAAATCCCTCGTTCTCCACCTCCCGTTTTGTTTTCCGTTTGTATTGCCGCTGCTCTCGCAGAAAACGGCAGTACCTTTGTCTGGAAAAAGGTATCCGCGCCGGGCTGTGTCGGGTTCAGGCCAGCAACAGCCACGGCGTTCTCACACAACTCCGGGTGATGCAGCTTCCATGCTGCCGGCGCGTCTTTTAAGATAGTTCTTTCGCTTCTCGTTGTTTTTCCCCTCCGCCATCTTTGTTTGAATGTGTAATCTTCTTCGTCTGCCCGCAATAGCCAATCTCGCAATGAGCGCCCCTATCGACCCTATGTAGAACTGTCTTACCAAAGGATGGTTAACATAAAGTTTTACAGGGTCTTTAAAAGTACATAAAAGGTCGATACTGGACGAAGACGTCTCGAGAATCTATCACGGGACTAAATATCGCGATATATCGCCATATCGATTTTTTGGCACACCCCTATTAGCAAGCTTTCGGGCAGACAAGATGCTCATTGAGGGGGGTGGAGGACTGTGTATTTATATCAACGATGCCTGGTGCCGAAATGCCAGAGTGGTCTATCAACACTGCTCCCCCCTGGCTGAGTTTATGATTATTAAATCCCGGCCATTCTACCTGCCGAGAGAATTTAGCTCCATACTGCTGGTAGCAACATACATCCCTCCCAGCTCCACCACCAACAGGAGTAAGGCTCTGTATGAACTACACCAGCACATCAGTGAGCAGCAGACAGCACACCCTAAAGCCTTCCTCATTCTGCCCGGGGACTTCAACCATGCAAACCCCAAGAGCGTGTTTCCACAACTCCATGAACATATCATCTTCCCCACAAGAGGTAAAAACATCTTGGACAATGTTTACACCCCACACAATGGAACCTACAAAGCCCTTCCCCTCCCCCACCTGGGCGCCTCAGACCACACCACTGTCATGCTAATGCCAGCATACAGGTCAAAGGTCAAAGCCATCAGCTAAAAAGGTGGTTCGGGTGTGGCCTGAAGGATCTACTGAGGCTCTACAGGACTGCTTTGCCACCACTGACTGGAGTAAATTCAAACAAGCAGCCACCTATAATGACATCACTGATCTCCAGGAGTACACAGAGACTGTCACGCCCTACATGAGGAAGTGCATGGACGATGTCACAGTCACCAAAACCATCACCCTTCGAGCCAACCAAATCCCATGGCTGACAGGAGACGTCCACAGACTCTGGAGGGAACAGAACGCTGCTTTCAGAGCTGGGAATGAAGCTGGTTTGAGAACAGCCAGGGCCAACCTGTCACGAGGCATCAGGGTGGCCAAGAGGGAGCACTACAGGAGGATGGCTTACCGTTTCAGAGAAAGCAAGGACACCAGGAACCTGTGGCGGGGCATTTAGACCATCGCAGATTACAAACCCGCCCCACAGGCCTATGACGTTATCACGTGACAGCGTGAGGCGCTTACTGCAGGGCTCCAGACTGCGACTAAATGGTCACATTTTGCGACCAAAATTTGAGAGTGTGAGACTGAATTTTACATCCAGTCGCACATGTGCGACTAGTAAATTTGCCTCCCCCACCCTACGTATTTTTTATACATTAAACATGGAAGGGGCACGTCAATGATCAATGAAATGAGCAATGAGACGCGAGCGCACACGCACGCAAACACACACACACAAACTCGCACACATACTCATCAAACGAGAGCACACACTCGCGTTTCATTGAGTGATGCCCGTCTGTGAGGCTGCCACTGCGTGTGAGAAGAATAGGGAAAGCCACTGTAAGTGGCTAAATGCGTGGAGGGGGAGGGGCCTAGAGATAATCGAGCGCGCATATACATCTGTGGGAAGGAAACGGAGACAAATATCAACCTGATATGTGCGTCTGAGCTATGGGTAAGCGAACTATTGATTCGTTCTTCCGACCTGCAGCTAGTGCCAGAGTGTACAGCAGGGGTCTCAAACACGCAAAGCCAACCACGGCTCTCGTGCACGGCTGTAACAGCATGACACCGCTCCCGCCGGAGATGGTCAGCTGAGGAGAATAAATGTCCCACACCTAGATGCGTGACAGCTAACGGGGCTCTAACATTAAACACGTGCGAGCAACAAAACGATTTAGTCTTAGGCACATTTAAAACACATGGGAAAAATGCAACGATAGACGTGTTTAAGATGAACCAGTGCCGCGCCTGAGACCGGGGGGGGTGAATGAAGGCAAAGCTGCAGCGAGACTTAAGGAGAACAGGAAGTTGTTGTCCTTAACATTCAATTTACTTTTAATATGCCTCCTCCCCTTAGTATGATCTGTGATTTCTGATATATCTTTTATAATTATTTTAATGCTTTGTAATGTATGTAGCCTTTTTTTAATCAGTTGGCATATTACATTATTTTAATTGATCACTGAACTACAGAAACCCATCAGTACACATGTCCCATAATGCATTGTTTTGTAGTCATTAGGGCAGCTTTCAGTCAGTGCAGTACTAAATTTCCAGCTGTGTTCGCTCAGGTTGGCGCCTTGCTCCCACCCCTTTCTCGTGATATTTTTGTGATGATTGCTTGCTTCAAAGTCACCACCATCATCCCGGTCCCAAAGAAGTCCTCTCCCTCCTGCTACAATAGCCGCGTTTACATGGGCAAAATATCTTGATCGGATCAATGGTCGGGTTAAAATTCACCCGTGCACATGGGCACAGAAAACCTTTTTCCGATTAGAACAAACGTTCCCATGGCTCACACCTTTGGTCGGAATGAATCATTTGGGCATGCGTAGTAGTGGTAACCCCCCCCCATTACTGGCCCGGGGTTACTGGCACCGTTACTGTTTTAGAATGAAGATGTGTTCTCACTGCACGTGGCACGCCTGTGTAAAGGGAGCCGCGTGCAGTGAGAGCGCGCGCCGACGAGAGACAGTGACAGGCGCGTTGGGAGAGGAGAGAACAGTCTGAAAGAAAGAAGTTAAGTCTGAACAAAAAGGAAATTATCAGTAAAGATGAATGTGTTTAATTGGAACTATAGTTCCAATCACACTCCTCCCCCCATCATGCAGACCTTCTACAGGGGCGCCATCGAGAGCATCCTGAGCAGCTGCATCACCGTGTGGTACGGAGCCTGCACCGTCCTGCCGGAAGACTCTACAGCACATCGTGAAAACAGCTGAGAAAGTCATCGGTGTCACTCTCACTGGCCTCTCGGACATTTATCACTCCCGTCTCACCCGCAAAGCCATCAGGATTGTTGGGAACCCCTCCCACTAGGGCTGGGCGATATGGCCTAAAAATAAAATCTCCGATTTTACTTTTTTTAATTCCATTTCCGATTTTTCCCCGATTTTTTTCCCCCCCACCCTACTTAAGGAAAGCAATAAGTACAAACAGCAGACAACTTAAAGCAAATGTTGCTTTTATTTAATCAAACCCAAGACAAATGTAACCCCCATTTCTGGTATAATAAATAAATGAACACACTCTTGGAATAAAAGTTAAGTAAAAAGTAAAGTAAATAAAAAGGTTACTTCACATTTCACACTTTGAAGTCTAGACTAAAAGGAGACAAACATTCACCTTGACAGTAACACCATTTTCTAAAGGATTAACAATACAGCTCATATCTGGGGTCTAAGGTTTAAATTCAATTAATAAACTCCGTCTTCTCCACAGAGAAGATGATGAAGCAGCAGGAGTCACGGTCAACCCCCCCCCCGCCCTCGCGGCCGCCTCCTCCGAAAATAAAATCCTACAGCGGCCGCGTCGCAAATGAATATATCGGTACAAGTAATAATTAAAACGCAGTATTCTTTATGAACAAATAACAGTAACAAGTAACTAACTAATAACTAACTATACAGGCGTAGTAGACTTAGTATGTGTGTCAGGGCGCGTGCGTGTTTAAGAGGACTGAGTGCGTGCCATGCGAGCGCGTGTGGGAGCCTTTGATTTCGATGGGCTTTAGGCAGCGTGGGTGGGGGTGGGGGGGTGTCTCTTCTTCCACGTTTGTGGCAGTAAAACCAAAACAGTTCCAAACAACAGATGATTTTATTCCTTTCTTGGGAACAAACTTCCCACTGTCACCGGTGGCCATGCTGTCACTAGCTGCTTTGTATGTCGATTGTCGCGTGTCGCCATGTGAAACTAACGCTACGGAAGCTCTGGGGAGCCAAAAATGCGCCACATAAAAACCCGATTAATTATTTTTGAAATCGTCCGTAACAAAAAATTTGAATTAATTCATTTGATCGATTTATCACCCAGGCTTACCTCCCACCCATCCCAGAGATACTTCAGCCTGCTGCCATCAGGGAGGAGACTGCAAAGTCTCCAGGCTAGAACCAGCAGACGTGGGCAAAAGTAATCGGAAAGAATGCCTGACCGGAAGAGAAAGACGTCATGTAAACGCGCCGTTCAGAATAGTCTGCCCCCCCCCCGGGGATCAATGTTTCACCACGCCTGTCATCTCACCAACAACAGTTTCACAACACCAGATCATCATTATCATTTCACAGAGGGAAATGTTGTTTTTGGTTTTAAAATTTAAATCACCCGTTCCTGGCAGTATTTATATAGGTGGGCGGGGTCACAGTTACAGCGCTGTGTGAATGTACCCCTCATGACCCCACAGGGGAAAAAAGCTCATTGTGAGCAGAGATGATCACTCAAACATGATTTTTTTATCAAGTCTAAGAAATAAAAACAGACGACAGATCCAGTCCTTATTGTTGTCACGTCCCGCGTTTTACTGTCTTTCCCTCTGCATGATAACTGTGGAACATGTAACACGGTTGCCAACTCAGGCCATTTTTTCCTTTCCTTCCTCACCTGTTGCATGTGTACGATGTGCCTTACGTGCCTTGGGTCATGTGACCGCGACCAACCAGTCTAACCTCTGGATTCAACTATTTCTGTCTGGGTCGCATGGACAATACATGAGCTGATGATATTGAGTCGGATACGACGGATCACTCACTGAACCGTCCATTTGTATATAAACTTTGTAAAGGATCTCCTGGAATAATTAGGAATATTGTTTTTTTTTTTGTAATATTGGTGTATGGTGTATGTTTATGTGTGTGTCTAAAATACATGGTACCGTTCATAGCAAACCTACAGTCTCCAGTCTCTGCCTCCTCTCTCCCTGAGCCGTCCTTGTTCTTCTGACTCTAGTCCATAATAGACATGCTACAATGTCCCAGGTTGTGGACCCCTGAAATGTTTTGTGGAGTTGATGGTCAACATTTCTTTGGATTGTTCAGAAAATGTGTTCCTACTGGTTTTATGTGTAAAATTACAGAACTCTAGACTTGATGTTTGGTCTTGTGTTTTTTTTTAATTGTTGGAGATTTGAGAAAAAATGTTTTTAATTTATTTAATTTAATAGAGAAAAATTATCCTTGTTGGTGAAACCGTAGAGGATGGAAGTCTGATATGATAAGAAAATTTCAAAAAGCCACTTTAGTTGGAACTTGATCTTTTTCTTCACCACAATGTCACAGATTTCAATAAAATACCTCAAAATCAGGCTTTTCACAGCAATTATTAAGTTAGATTGATTAAAAATAGATTCATTAGATTACTTAATAACAGACAATGATTGCTAATGACACGACAGTTCTAATTACACTGTCAAAATTCAGTTTTTATAAATAATTAAAAGCAACCTTTTATTTATGATTGACAGAAAAATGGAAATAAAAAGTGTTTCACTAAACAGTGAAGTGGAACTTTGTGGTTCTTGTTGGGTTATGATCTGGAAGAAACTGGACCAAATGGTTCTTTAGTCTTTCAGTTTTTACATTTTTGAACAAAGCAGTTTTTCACTGATGTGTTCAGGTTTGAATCTTTTCTGTCTGCAGATCCATGAGCAGGACCCTGTCTTTGGGTTTGAGCTTGAAATGGAGTTTTGGAAATAGAATCTGTCTGAATGTCTGGAATTGGAGACATGGAGACATCAAAGAGGTTTAGATGGATTTTGGGTTTGACAGAGAAATCTGCTGAAAAGAACTGAACTACAAACTTAGAACCACAGACGACTAAACAGATTGTACTTTTTTATCTGCTAACAATTTTCTCTTTGATCTGTTAAGGTTTCCTGTTTGTCGTTAGCTGGAGGGACTAACTAAGATCATATGATTTGAAGAATGTTGTGGGCTGCACTGACCAACAATATCTTCTGTCTTTTCAACTGGAAGGGACAGAAGAGACTCTTCCAGGACACGCTGTTGATGGACTGCATGTTTGGAGAGCTTGAAGCTCAAGATAGAACCGTTGTTGAAGTGAACATACCGATAGTGTGGAGATGAAGATCAGAGTCACACTGACCTGCTGACATGTGAGAGCTGTCCACACTTTGGACATGACTTCTGTCCCTCCTCTTCCTCTGATCTCTGTTCTGTGGGTCTGTCTCTTCATCTGTAGTTGATGTTGATTCTTCATGTTGGTTTCCTTCTTCATCCTGACTATCAGTTACATTAAAGCTCTGCAGTTCTTTAATCTGTGGAGGTTCTGGTTCCTCCTGTTCCACTCTGAAGTTCCTCTGCTGGTTGCAGAGATCTTCCTCTTCAGTCATCCAATGTTGGGGAAGAACTGCAGGGACACAAACACAACAAGGAGCCTTTTATACGTTTCCAGGACTTTTGGGTTTTTTCAAGCATCAATAAACTCTGTGATCATTGGAGAAAATGTCTGAGGAGTCTGGAGGACCAGAAGAGACTCATTGAAATAAATATATATAGACACCATTAAATAATTAAATAAATGTGTCATTAATTCTTTAAAATTGGAAATAAATATAATTAAAATTGTCATTAAAAGTGTCAATATTTCATTTAAATTAAATGTTAAATGGTTTACACGGGTCACATTTCTAAGTTCTTCTAATCTTCTACATTCTATTCTATTTCTCCATCTGACACAGTTTAAAGGTGAACTTTGTTTCAGGCTGATGGTCGAAGTCCCGCCTTTTTTCTGCCTTGTGCAATGAGATGAGAAGAGAACTTGAAACTTTGTTCTTCCAGTTTGTTCTTCTGGTTCTAGAGAAGGAAAGTGCTGATTCCACTAGTGACAGAAACAAACACACAGTACTGTCTGATAAAGACACTACTATTTATTACTAATTAATATTCATTATTTTATTTGATTACATTATTTATTTTATTTCCAAACTAATGACTCATCCGTGATGATCCAGTATAAACTGAGGGAAGTGACTTTAACAAAAAAAAATAACAAACAAAATAGAAAAGAAGTAGTCTGCTCCCGCAAGCGATCCGTCTCGCAGCTCTACGTCAACAAGCTACCAAAGCCAGGAAAACCGGGTCTAAAAGTGTGTGTCCGAGCAGAACTCAGACTGTCAACTCACACAGCGGCTTTGGGGCGGTGTGTGAGCCATTCAAAGCAGAAATGTTGCTCAGTCTTTAGAAACCGTTCAAAAAAATCACATTGTGTTTCCAGTCGTGTCCCGACAAAATAAAGGCTGATGTTATTCCCACATGTTTAAGTGCAGCCAGGATGCAGATTGCCGAAATTCCTGCATGGATTTTATGTTCATCAAAAGCTAATGTTGTTAGCTTAGCATACTGCTAACCCTAGCTTCTTTCCGGCTCCGTTCTTCAACAGAAAAAGCACTGACCACACAGATTAAAATTAAAATGATGAGCGAACAAGCGCTTCACAATAACCGTAACATTAATAAAAGCACGTTTAGAAGATCATCTCGTATATTACCGAGCTGTCAGTTATTTGTGTATGTAGCCACTCGGCGGAACTCATTTCCTCTTCCGGTTTTCAAACCCTACTGCGCATGTGCGAATGATTTATTCCAACCGAAAGTGTGACCCATGTGAACGTTTGTTATATTCTCAAAAAACATTTTTCTGGCCCATCTACACGGTTGGATTCTAATCCGACCATTGATTCCATCAAGATATTTTGCACATGTAACCGTGGCTTATGGTGTCTACTCATAGCGTGGCGGGGGCGTGGCATCACGTTGGTGTCTCTCCATTGTGATGTGTAACCCGACAGAATAAAGGCTGATGTTTATTCAGTATCACATTTTATTCTACACTTTTGAAGATGCAACAACAGGTAAACTGACAGAACCATCACTGTCATGACAGTACAAATAGTAAAGAAAAAGGATGGAAATTTATCTTTGTGACACCAAATAAGTGCAGCCAAGATCCACAATAAGCGTGTTTGAGATCACCCAGGTGGACGCAACGCTGCACAGATCCCCTGGTGTGAGACGTATATTTTTGTTTTTGCTCCAACATCACCCGTCAATCAAAACAAAAATATCACGAGGAAGGGGTGGGAGCAAGGCGCCAACCTACACGAACACAGCTGGAAACTGAACTGACTGAAAGCTGCCCTAATGACTACAAAACAATGCATTATGGGACATGTGTCCTGATGGTTTTTGTACTTGAGTGATCAATTTAAATAATTTAAAATACCAACTGATTAAAAAAGGCTACATACATTACAAAACATTCAAATAAATATAAAATAGATAACACAGATTACACATAGGGGGAGAGGAATATTAAAAGTAATTTGAATGTTAAGGACAACTCAAATTTCCTGTTCTCCTTCAGTTTCGCTGCAACTGCCCCACCCCCACCCCACCCCCCGCCTGGTCTTCCCAACGATTCAGGCGAAGTGCTGGTTCATCATAAACACGTCTGTCGTCTATCGTTGCATTTTCCCCACGTGTTTTAAGTGTGTCTAAGACTAAATCGTGTTGTTGCTCGCACGTGTTTAAAGTTCAAGCCCCGTTAGCTGTCCTAGAAAACATTAAAACAATTGACGGGACATGTTATTCTCCTCAGTCGTGTCCGATTACAAAAAGGTGATGTATCTACATGTTTACCGTGCAGCCGATGCAGGGCACCAAAGCTCATGTTGTAGCTCCGTTAGCTAGGGTTGGGCGATGTCCCCTAAATTGGCCGTTGACGGTGTTGCTGTCAACCAGCGGGAGGATGATGACAGCGTGAGGGGGGGGGGGGGATTTTTTAAAAACATTTTCGTTGTTATATACAACTGCTATTCGTTATTTTGCTTTTTTCATTTTATTTCCCAACTAATGACTCATCTGCGTGATCCCGTATAAACTGAGGGAAGTGACTTTCAACAAAAAAAGTAACAACAAAATTGAAAGAAGTAGTCCGCTCCTGCACTTCACTAGCGAAGTGGACCGGCGACCTTACAAGCTTTGTGTTGTGATGGGAAGGGGGGGGTACATGAGCACTGTATGTGTGCGGAGCATTTAAGACTGCGATCCGTCCCGCAGCTCTAGGGGTACGAGCTACCGAACTCAGAACCGGGTCTAAGTGTGTGTCTGAGCACAGCTCGGATCGTCAGCAGACACAGCGGTTTGAGCTTCAAAGCAGAAATGTCGCTCAGTCCTTAGAAAACATTCAAACAATGACGTGGATTTGTGTTTCCAGTCGTGTCCCGACTAAATAACGGCTGATGTTATTCCCAGGATGCAGCGCCACCCAAAGCTAATGTTGTTAGCCCATGTTAGCATAGCAGTATGCTAACATGGGCTAACAACAGCGCTCAGAAAAAGCGCTGATGAGCGAACAGGTGTTTCATAATAACCGTAACATTATTAAAAGCACGTTTAGAAGATCATCTCGTATTTTACCGAGCTGACATGTCAATGAATATAGCCGCTCGGCGCTGTCGTTTTGTATTTAATTGTTACATTCAATAAAGTTTGAAAAAAAAAAAGCCGCTCGGCGGAATTAATATCCTTCCGGTTTTTATTCCGACGGAAAGTGTGACCTTAGTGAACGTTTTTATATTCTGAAAACATTTTTCTGGGCCCATGTACACGGTTGGATTCTAATCCGACCATTGTTCCTATCAAGATATTTTGTTCATGTAACCGCGGCTTATGGGGTCCACTCGCAACGTGGCGGGGGCGTGGCATCACGATGGTGGTCTCTCCATCGGGATGTCAGTCACCCATTACGATGGACGATGATATCATCCATCGGCACAACCCTACTCCGTGCACAACAATTGAAAGGTGTTATTAATAGAAACTGGCGGGCTGCAATAACATAAAACTTTCATATTAAGGCGAGACCGCAAAATATCATCTTGGGGGCCGCAAACAGCCCGCGAGCCGCGAGTTTAAGACCCCTCCTGTACACTCTGGCACTAGCTGCAGGTCGTTAGAAGAACGAATCAATAGTTCGCTTGCTCATAGCTAAGACGCACATATCAAGTTGTGATGATATTTGTGTCCGGTTCCTTTTCACAGATGTTTACGTGCGCTTGATTATCTCTAGGCCCCTCCCCCTCCACGCATTTAGCCACTTACAGTGGCTTTCCCTATTCTCCTCACACGCAGTGGCCGCCTCACATACAGGCACCACTCAATGAAACGCAAGTGTGTGCTCGCGTTTCACGAGTATGTGTGTGTTTGCGTCTGTGTGCGCTCGCATCTCATTGATTATTTCATTGATCATTGACGTGCCCCTTCCACGTTTAATGTATAAAAAAATACAGAGGGAGGGGGAGGCAAATTTACTGGTACCACATGTGCGACTGGATGTAAAATTCAGTCACTCAAATTTTGGTCGCAAAATGCGACCAAATGGTCGCAGTCTGGATCCCTGGGTTGAGCGTCTAATAAATTGGTCTGTCAAGACAACCAGTCTTGCGACCTGGCCTGTCAAAACAGTGTCAATAAATAAATCATATTTTCCTTTGAACAAAAGATAATAAATTCACGTAACCTCCTTAATTGACATAATTAACAAATGCATATTTAATTCATATGTAGGGAGAAACAAAACAAACAAACAAATAATATCTTAAGATGCATAATCACCCAGGTGAACTCAACGCTGCGCAGATCACCTGGTGTGTGAAATAAATTTTTGTTTTTGCTCCAACATCACCTTTCAATCATCACAAAAATATCACGAAAAAGAGGTGGGAGCAAAGCCCCAACCTGAGCGAACACAGCTGTAAATTTAGTACTGAACTGACTGAAAGCTGCCCTGAGGACTACAAAACAATGCATTATGGGACATGTGTCCTGATGGTTTTTGTAGTTGATTGATCAATTAAAATAATTTAAAATACCAATTCATTAAAAAAGGCTACATACATTACAAAACATTAAAATAATCATAAAATATATAATAACACAGATCACACAAAGGGGGAGAGGAATATTAAAACTAAATTGAATGTTAAGGACAACTCCAACTTCCTGTTGTCCTTCATTCGCCTGCACCCCCCCTGCCTGGTCTCCCCAACGATCCAGGCGAGGTGCCGGTTCATCTCAAGCACGTCTATCGTTGCATTTTCCCCACGTATTTTCAGTGTGTCTAAAACTAATGTTGTTTTTGCTCGAGGGTGTTTAATGTTCAAGCTCCCTTAGCTGTCACGCATGTAGGTGTGGGACATTTATTCTCCTCAGGCTGACCCGACTCCCGCGGGAGCGCTGTGCTGCCGTAACAGTCGTGCATAAACCGTTTGATGCGCCGCCGTAACCGTAACCAAAACTTAACCTTCCTCCGGGTCTGTGTGACCCAGAGAAAAGTTCAGCACGGACTGCATGTATTTTTGAAAATTACGAGCGAATAAATACGTTCTAAAAAGGAAAGTAAGGAACCCCTTAATGTGGTCCGGGGTGGGAGGGGGCTGTCAGATTACCTGCTTTCAAGCCCTGTCATTGTCCCACCCCCAAGAGTCATATACCCCACTGTGATTGGTTGGTCAGCTCTGTGCACAACAATGAAAAAGTGTCATTCATTAAAACTGGCGGGCTGCAGTAACATTAAACTTTCATATTAAGGCGGGGGCCGCAAAATATCATCTTGGAAGCTGCAAATAGCCCGCGGGCCGCGAGTTTGAGACCCCTGCTGTAGTTCTGTCACTGGTACACTAGCCGCAGGTCGGAAAAACGAATCAATAGTTCACTTACTCATAGCTCAGACGCACATATCAGGTTACATCACATATCGCTCGATTGTCTCTAGGCCCCTCCCCCTGCACGCATTTTAGCCACTTACAGCAGCTTTCCCTATTCTTCTCACATGCAGTGGCCGCCTCACAGACGGCATCACGCGAGTGTGTGCTCGCGTTTCATGAGTATGTGAGCGAGTGTGTGTGTCTGCCTGCGTGCGTGTGCGCTCGCGTCTCATTGATTATTTGATTGATCATTGACGTGCCCCTTCCACGTTTAATTAATGTATAAAAAAATACGTAGGGTGGGGGAGGCAAATTTACTGGTCGCGCATGTGCGACTGGATGTAAAATTCAGTCGCACACTCTCAAATTTTGGTCGCAAAATGCGACCAATTGGTCGCAGTCTGGAGCCCTGCAGTTATTGATAGATATAATAACTATCAGAAATACAGGATTTCAGGGAAAGGGGGTGGTTTAAGTGAAAAAAGTCTGTAATAGATTATGTCTTTCAATCAGACATAATTAAAAACAGGTGTTTATTTTATAGAGATTAACCAAACAAGGAAAGGAAACAAAATGCCGTTCAGGGTGGCTGGTTTGCCGCTTGGCTCTCCTCAGCTTTTTGTATAATATATTGTTTTGGGTTTTTTTTGTTTTTTTTTTTACCATTGTCAGAAGGACAATCGACTCTTCTGGTGTATAAAGGCGAGGAGTTGTTAAACATTAGGACAGGGAACCCATGGCTGGCGAGCCATATATGGCTCTTCTGGTGGCCATATCTGGCTCACAGACAAATCTATAATTATAAAACATTTTTTTCATTAGACCAGTCCTTCTCAGACCCGATGCGATGCCAGGGGGACAAAGAGTAGTAGCTGTGCTTGGAGAGAAAAGAATCTGCACCACTATCAGTTTATTATTATCTGTTATATCACAGAGTGCACAACAACCCACAGCACAAACCACCTTGTGAAATTTGCAGACGACACAACTCTGGTGGGTCTCATCACCAAGGGCGATGAGACCAACTACAGGGAAGAGGTGGATCTGCTGACAAAATGGTGCAGAGACAATAACCTCCTGCTAAATGTCAGCAAGACAAAGGAGATTGTTGTCAACTTCCAGAGGGGCCACACTCAACACCTGCCACTTATCATTGATGGTACTGCTGTGGAGAGAGTGAGCAGCACAAAATTCTTGGGGGTTCACATCAGTGAGGACCTCTCCTGGACCGCCCACACCACATCATTGGCAAAGAAAGGTCAGCAATGTCTCTACTTCCTGCTGAAACTAAAAGGATCAGGAGCTTCACAAGCCATCATGACCACATTCTACAGAGGAACCATCGAGAGCATCCTCTCCAGCTGCATCACTGTGTGGGGGGGCAGCTGTACACACTGCTACAGGAGAACCCTGCAGCGCATAGTCAACACAGCCAGGAGAATCATTGGAACACCACTCCTCTCCCTGCAGGACTTATACATCACCCGCCTCACCCGAAAAGCACTAACAATAATGAAGGATGCACACAACCTGTTCAGCCTTCTGCCCTCGGGGAGGAGGTTCAGGAGCCTCCGCTCCCTGACCACCAGACTCAGAAACAGTTTCACACACCAGGCCATCAGGATGCTAAACACCCTCTCCCCTCTTCACCTACCCACCACCCATATCTCCCCATGAACAGTGCTCAAACGAATCCCCCCCCACCCCGCTACCTTGAGACACTGCCTTAAGTGCACTCGCACTTTAATAGCAAATTGCCAATGTTGTGAATTGTATCTTTTTCTTTATTTTTACTTATTTATTTTATTTTAAATGTATACTTTTTTTATTTTTCTTCTCCTGAACATACACGAGAGAGTAAGAAACGGAATTTCGATTCATTGTATGTGATGCACATGTGAAGAATTGACAATAAAGTTGACTCTGACTTTGTACCAGCCTGAAACCTGCAAAGTGCCGTCCTGCAGCTGCGCAGCTCCTGTCTCTGAGGAGCTGCGCAGCTTTTTTATGTATTTTTTAACAGGTCCTGAACGCTTTTATCTCTTCATAACTGGACTACTGCAACACACTTTACACTGGGGTTTCCCACAAGGCACTTTCCCGGTTGCAGTTAGTTCAGAACTCTGCTGCACGACTTTTAACAGGAACCAAAAATTATGAGCACAGTACACCTATTCTGGCTTCCTGTTAACATCAGGATTAATTTTAGAGTTTTATAGTTTGTTTCTAAAGCTCTACACCAGGGGTCGGCAACCTTTTTTACTCAAAGAGCCATTTGGGACCGCCCCTAATGAAAAAAAAAGCACTCGGAGCCACAACCCGTTTTGACATCATTATATATATTATGCATGTACATATTATATCAAGGGTGCTCATTACGTCGATCGCGATCGATCTTCAAGGACATGAGTGTGGATTGCGGGCCAGAAAAGATAAATAAAAGTACTTCTTTCTTTTCATCTTCATGTTTATTAGTTACATGTTTATTTCAACATTATTGTTTATGTACTGATGATTAAAAACTACACAGTGAGTTTACATAAAGATACTTTTGTATTAACAGATGAGGCGTTTTATTACAAAGACAGAAAGCAGCAACCACCGTATTCATGCTCTGCTGTAAACGGTCCAATGTGGGGAGCATCATGGCATATTATGAGGCATTTGGCGCTGCTGGCTCCGTATTGATCAGTATTGATGGGGAACGACGACTGCTCTTTATTTAGTGCTCCGTCCTCCGAACACACAATATATTTCACGCACACACCTCCGCTCCGTGCTCACACCCCCATCTCCACCTGCACGCCCCCCCCCCCTTCTTTCTCGTGGCACGCGCGCCGCTCAGCACAAACACACACTCCGCAACAGTATGAAGCGTGTGCCTCGCAGCTTCCTTGATGAGCTCGTATTTATCGGGCGAGAACGGCAGAGCTGATAGCAGGAGGAGACACGCGGGGCGGCTTTAATAAACTCCGGTTGCTGGACTTCTACCGGTCTACCGAGGACGTGATATGCTGCGGGGGGACAGAGTTTGCGCTGAGTGAATTTAACCTCGCGTCTGCAGTGACGTATGTGTCAGAGGATGTCCGATTGGCCATTCTGCATGTCAATCAAGTCCCGTACTTCTCGGTGAGGATTTTGATTGGCTGGTGGATTTTCAAGAAGCACTCTCTTCCCCTTCAATCTCCCCCACTTCCCAGAAGATGACCGGCCGATCGCGACCGACGCAACGAGCTCCCCTGCTCTGAAACACACATCGCCGCACACGTGAGTCCAAAACACAGGCGCAAACTCTCCGTCACCAGAAAGCCGCTCCCCGCTCCGCGCCACGCCAAGCCCCCGGCAGAAAATCACTCCAGACCCGGAAGCCGCCCCGTGTGTCCTCCTGCTATTAGCTCCACAGCCCTCGCCCGACAAACACGAGCCCACCTAGGAAGCTGTTTTTACGAGGCACGGAGCCAGCAGCGCCTTTGAAATGCCATGAAAAATGAACAAACTAAAATAAATTTGAATTTTTATAAAATACTAATTATTTTCCAAAGTCACAGGGAGCCACAACAGAAGGATGAAAGAGCCACATGTGGCTCCGAAAACATGGGTTGCCGACCCCTGCTCTACACGGACTGGCTCCACAGGGCTCCAGACTGCGACCAAATGGTCGCATTTTGCGACCAAAATTTGAGAGTGTGCGACTGAATTTTACATCCAGTCGCACATGCGCGACCAGTAAATTTGCCTCCCCCACCCTACGTATTTTTTTATACATTAAACGTGGAAGGGGGACGTCAATGATCAATTAAATGATCAATGTGACGCGAGCGCACACGCACGCAGGCAGACACACACACTCGCGCACATACTCATGAAACGCGAGTGTGATGCCCGTCTGTGAGGCGGCCACTGCTGTGAGAAGAATAGGGAACGCCAGTGTAAGTGGCTAAAATGCGTGGAGGGGGAGGGGCCTAGAGATAATCGAGCACGGGTTAACATCTGTGGGAAGGAAACGGAGACAAATATCATCACAACCTGATATGTGCGTCTGAGCTATGAGTAAGTGAACTATTGATTCATTCTTCCAACCTGCGGCTAGTGTACCAGTGACAGAACTACAGCAGGGGTCTCAAACTCGCGGCCCACGGGCTATTTGCGGTCTCCAAGATGATATTTTGCGGCCCCCGCCTTATTATGAAAGTTTAATGTTACTGCAGCCCGTCAGTTTGTATGAATGACACTTTTTCATTGTCGTGCACAGAGCTGACCAACCAATCACAGTGGGGTATATGACTCTTGGGGGCGGGACAATGACAGGGCTTGAAAGCAGGACACCTGACAGCCCCCTCCCTCCCCGGACCACATTCAGGAGTTCCTTACTTTCCTTTAGAGCATATTTTTTCGCTCCCAATTTTCAAAAATACATGCAGTCCGTGCTGAACTTTTCTCTGGGTCACACAGAACCGGAGGAAGGTTAAGTTTTGGTTACGGTTACGGCGGCGCATCAAACGGTTTATGCTCGGCTGTTACGGTGGCACCGCTCCCGCGGGAGTCGGGTCAGCCAGAGGAGAATAAATGTCCCACACCTACATGCGTGACAGCTAAGGGAGCTTGAACATTAAACACCCTCGAGCAAAAACAACATTAGTTTTAGACACACTGAAAATACGTGGGGAAAATGCAACGATAGACGTGCTTGAGATGAACCGGCACCTCGCCTGGATCATTGGGGAGACCAGGCAGGGGGGGTGCAGGCGAATGAAGGACAACAGGAAGTTGGAGTTGTCCTTAACATTCAATTTAGTTTTAATATTCCTCTCCCCCTTAGTGTGATCTGTGTTATTATATATTTTATGATTATTTTAATGTTTTGTAATGTATGTAGCCTTTTTTAATGAATTGGTATTTTAAATTATTTTATTGATCACTCAACTACAAAAACCATCAGGACACATGTCCCATAATGCATTGTTTTGTAGTCAGTAGGGCAGCTTTCAGTCAGTTCAGTACAAAATTTCTAGCTGTGTTCGGGTAGGTTTGCCCCTTGCTCCCACCCCTTTCTCGTGATATTTTTGTGATGATTGAAAGTTGATGTTGGAGCAAAAACAAAAATATGTCTCACACCAGGTGATCTGTGCAGCGTTGCGTCGACCTGGGTGATCTCAAACACGCTTATTGTGCATCTTGGCTGCACCTATTTGGTGTCACCAAGATGAATTTCCATCCGTTTTCTTTACTATTTGTATTGTCATGACAGCGATGGTTCTGTCAGTTTACCTGTTGTTGCATCTTCAAAAGTGCAGAATAAAAAGTGACACTGAATTTGAAACAGCACATTGTAATTTCTGCATCTATTATTCAAGTATTTATTAGTAATACAGTGGAAATTAGTAGATTTGGTTAGCATGTTGATTTACGGTATGCGCCCCTAAATTTTCTGGTAGTGCCCCTAAAACTTTTCAGTTAGGGGCCACAGTGCTCCTAGTGAAAAACGTTAGTCTGGAGCCCTGCTCCAAAATACATTCTGACCTAATTCAGATTTATAAACCAGCTCATGCTCCGAGGTCAGGGGGTCAGCTCCAGCTTGTGGAGCCCATGATGAGGCTCAAAACTAGAGGAGACTGAACGTTCTCTGTTGTCGGTCCTACACTGTGGAACGCTCTGCCTTTGATTTAATCTGCATCAAAGTTGCTGATGGTCGTTTGTCCAAAAGTGCCTTTAGAAACCGACGCTCCCGTGGCGTGTGGGAGGAGCTACCATCAAAGGTTTTTCTCACCTATTTATAACAGACGATGCTGAGAAATCAGGTGCATTTATTTTGAAAAGCTTCACAAAGCTGTCAGCAAACTACTCAGGTTGAAACCTGAGCCTTTTTCAGAGAACAAAGACATTAAAATTATGGTGATAATGAATGCTTTTCCCCTCGGTAAACCTGAGCATCTCTCACAGGACACAAGTGTGCTGAGGAACACTGGCTAACAGTAATGGGTTTATTTTTGGAGTTATCTCACTGATGAATTATCCGATTTAGCTTTGAATGTTTTATAAGACCTAAAAATAATATTCACAATAACAGGCTATTAAAAAAATCAAATCCCTCTGATGCGTTTCACAAAGACACACACACAGGACGTCCCACACAAAGAAATGAACTTTGTTAAAAATGATGCCAGGAGTTAAACTCTATAAAAAAATATATAAAACAGCAAAGAAAACTGAATGAGCTGATTTATTTCTTATTAATAATATTTCCAGGGTTTGTTTTGTTCTGCAGCATGTTCATATTTGTATAATTTTGACAGAACATATTTTTCATTCATCTTCTTTACCGTTTTATTCCCTTTCGGGGTCACGGGGCTGCCGGAGCCTATCCTGGCCACTTGGGCGAAGGCAAGGGATACCCTGGACTGGTCGCCAGTCTGTCGCAGGGTAGAATATCCTCATTCACACACCCATTCACTCTCACACTCACACCTATGGACAATTTAGAGTTGCCAATTAACCTATGAAGCATGTTTTTTGGACGGTGGGAGGAAGCCGGAGACCCCGGAGAAAACCCACGCGTACACGGGGAGAACATGCAAACTCCACACAGAAAGGTCCCCGGTTGATGTTGTTCCATGTCCCCCAGCCGGGACTTGAACCGGGAGCCTTCTTGCTGTGAGGCAAGAGCGCTAACCGCTGCGCCACCGTGCAGAACATATTTTTATGACGAGGAAAATATTCTTCGTTATTTAAGATTTAACTTGAGTTATTATGTATTAATACTCCTGTTTTTATTCATGTTTATGTTCAAAAGGTTCCGTTTAAAGGTTTAGCTTTAGTGTGATCAGTAAATGTTTCTTGTTCAGCCTGAAACCTTAAGCGTGTTTTGGATTCAGGCCCCCTGTGTGACTGAGTTTGACCCCCCTGTAATACGAGTCTAGAACATTCATGCATTTTTCTGTACAATGGACAAATAGAAGATAGAGAACACAAAAGGATGTTGTCAAATTGTGTGTGTGTGTGTGTGAGTATGTTGGGGGGAGTGGTAATCACGCGGGGAGTAAGTTAGTGTAGAACCGCTACCGTGGTTGAAACACCATAAGATATTAGGACTGTTACTTTAAACGCGTTAACACAAATTATATCTAAAAAAAAAAAAAAAAAAAAAACACGAATGGTGGTTCGTTCATAGAAGTTGGGCTTGTTTTGTGGTCTGTCGGGTCGGTTTTCAGATTACTTTTGGCTGGAAAACTGTCCCACTAGAGCAGGGGTATTCAATTAAAATTCAAAAAGGTCCAGTTACTAATATTTTCTCCCAGCAAAGGTCCGGATCATGTTGTCACTTAACATAATGTACCCTCATGTTAATAAAATCCATAACGCACATACATTTCTATATAATTTATTGGTATTTCAAGTGTTTTCAAAGTAATATGCTTTTAACATACCGAAAAGTCTGAACTTGTATGGCACTTGAATGGAAAACAATACTGTAGAAACAGACGAAGAAACACAAAGACATTCATGGATCTATGAGTCTGCAGGTGGATGCAGCAGTGAACGTACCAACTATGTGAAGTTGAACCTGCGGGTTCCAGCTGCTATCCAGCAGTCTGCGCTGACGACAGAGCTCCTCCTCGTTCTGGACGATGGTTCCTTCAGCAGCAGAAAGTTGTTCTCTGACAGAACCTTCCTGAGGTTCTGAAGACATGGTTCCTGCTCCGATCTTCAGCTCCAACTCCCACAAACACCGCCGTCCTCTTCACTGCAGCTCCGATCGATCATCTGCTAGTCTCACAATCACAGCAATCCACGTTGTCTTTCCGTTCAACACTTCTTCACTCATTTACGACACTTTGGAAAATGCTGAGAGTTCCACACGAACCACGTATCGTCCTTTCTGTCCAAAAACCTCACAAACGTCCCAACAAAACACCACCGTCCTCTCAACACAAGCTAACGCTGCTAGCCTGCTAACAAGCTAACGCTGCTAGCGCCTCGTGCTGTTTACTTCCGGGTCACGTGCAGGAACTTTATTTAAAAAGAAACGTGTAAACTACTTAACTGAACCTTAATATGGTTAAAACAGCTTCCAATATTTTAAACAGATTTAATTCAGGAGATAATAAAAAAAGAAAATCAAAATCGAAATAAACGTAATGAGGAAACTTTTTAGAGCTGTTATGACGTCATCACACTGGGTCGTTCTCCTTCCAATGTTCAGATTTGACTACAAAACACATCAGAGGTTAAATTAACCTTGTCATGTTATGAGCGGAAGGATGAGACCAATTATCGTTCATAACACTGTTTAAACTTAACGGCAGCTTAACCATGTGCAGCAAGTACAGGCATGTTTTCTTCTGCATAAAACATTCAGCGTCTGACCCCTAGTGGTCAGTCCTCCACAGGTATGGTAAGTGCAGGGGATCAAATCTCACAACATCTCCCCTCTAAGAAAAATAAAACATTTTGCACCGTCTTGGCAATAACAATAATGGCTTTAGGTTTTAGCTTCTTTCTTTTCAACATGCAACCATAAAATAAACCTTTTTTTTATCTCCATGCATTGCACAGTAATTATATAAAATAAACATGAGCTATTCTTATTTTTTTTTTCCTTTACATATACAACTCAATAACATTTCCTCTTTTTTTTTTTTTTTTTTTTTTTTTTTTTTTTTTTTTTTTTGGAGGTCATCTTCACTGGAGTAGCAGGCTGGATGGAAGGACCTGGAGAAAGGTTAATCGAAGGTTGGCTCAGCGACAACTCTGTTGGAACCACCACAGCGCCGCTGTTGTCCTTCTGTGGTGCAGTAGAGTCGACCTGAGGTTGATCCACAGAGTTTTCTGTCTCTGGAACAGTCTGGAGATGTCGTCTATTCCGACGGGTTATGTTTCCATTATCCATCTCCACGATGTAAGATCTTGGCTCCTTGGACTTACTGACGACCTTAGCAGGAGTTGTCCATCCTTTCTCTCCATCCAGCTTCACTCGAACATCTTGACCTGGGTGAAGTTCTGAAAGTGGTTGGGCTGAGTGTCTGCGGTTGTAGAAGAATTTATAGGAATCTTTGTCTGTTATGTCCTTCTGGCAGACATGATCTGGATTTACTGGACTTGGCATTAAAGTCTTTTCCAACACCGGAATGGTGGTTTGGATTTGTCTTCCAGTCATGAGTTGTGCTGGACTGGCACCAGTTGCTGCGATTGGAGTAGATCGGTAACTCATGAGTGCTAAGCAAGGATCTGGCTGTTTTAAAATGTACTTCGCAGTTTGAACAGCCCTCTCGGCAGCTCCATTGGACTGTGGGTAACGGGGGCTCGAGGTGATGTGAGCGAACCCATACTTCTGTTTGAAGTCTTGGAACTCAGCGGACGTAAACTGCGTCCCATTGTCACTGACTAGTTCTAACGGAATCCCCCATCTCACAAACATGTGCTTGAGCTTGTTGATTACCTGCTTACTGGTGATAGAGGTGAGAGAACTAATCTCAATGTCTCTGGAAAAATAATCAACTGCAACAAGATACATTTTACCTTCTAGCTCAAACAAGTCCACTGCAATCCTCTGCCATGGACCACTGGGGAGGGGAGTGGTAATCAGTGGTTCACGTCTCTGTGTAGGCTTATGTTCTCTGCAAAAGTTGCAGAACTTTAGTTTGCTGGTGATTTGTGCTCCGATGTTAGGCCACCACACTGTCAGTTTGGCTCGCTCTCGACATTTAGTAAGACCCTGGTGACCTTCATGTAGCTGGTCCAACAGACCGGATCTCAGTGCTGAGGGAATCACTATGCGATCTTCATACAGCATTAGACCATCTGATTCTGAAAGGTGGTTTCTAGCTGCAAAGAATCTGTACAATGTTGAATTCTTACCCATCTTGCGGGGCCACCCTGTCCTTGTGAATGTGATCACTTTCTGAAGGTCTGTGTCACCTCTGGTTGCGTCACGGATTTCCTCCAGCTTGTTTGACTTGATTGGTTTGCTATCCACTATTGTGTTTACATATGCCTTTACTTGTTTTTCAGTCTGTGGTACAGAACTGTCTTTCAGTGGGTGTCTTGAGAGTGCATCTGCAACTACCAACTGTTTTCCAGGAACATGTTCGGCAGTTACATTGAATCGCATCAGACGCATTAGCAGTCTCTGGCATCTCAGTGGTGTTTTGTCAAGGTCATATGAGTTGATCAGTGGCACCAGTGGCTTGTGATCAGTTTGTAAACGAACACTTCCCATGCCTTGGATATAGCGAGCAAAACGTTCACAGGCCCAGACTGATGCAAGACACTCCTTCTCTATCTGCGAATATCGCTTCTCTGCATCAGTGAGAGTGCGCGAAGCAAAGGCAACAGGCATTAACTCTCCATTATGGTCCTGTAACAATGTAGCGCCCAGACCATACCTGCTGGCATCAGTGCTGACCACTGTAGGCTTGGTGACATCATAGTAGTGGAGTACAGGTGCAGCCACCAACATCGTCTTTGCTTTCTTAAATGCTCGTTCCTGTGGCTCATCCCAGACCCATGCAGTCCCTTTTCTGAGCAGGGAGGTGAGTGGATGTAACACTGTTGACAGGCCAGGTAGGAATTTTCCAACATAGTTTATTAATCCAAGCACCTGACGCAGCTGCTCCACGTTTGATGGGCTGGACATCTTCGCGATGGCTTCCACTTTGCTCTCATCTGGCTTCACACCATCTGCTCCAATGATGTGGCCAAAGAACTGCAGTTCAGTTTTTCCAAAGTGGCACTTAGCCCTGTTAAGTTTAAGTCCAGATGCTTTGACTGTCTGTAGGACTGCTTTGAGGCGGTTGTCATGCTCCTTTGTCTGATCCGTACACCAGAATGTCGTCCATAACGACGACTGTCCCATCCAAGTCCTTCAATAAGTTGCTCATGAGCCGCTGGAAAATTTCTGGGGCGGAGGTTATTCCAAATGGTAGGCGTCTGAAACAAAACCTGCCCATAGGAGTGATGAAAGTGGTTAATTTTTGGCAACTTGGGTCCAGTGGAATTTGCCAAAATCCACTGGAAGCGTCTAGAGTGGAGAAGACCTTGGCACCGGCCAGTTTGGGTGTTATGTCATCCAGTGTGGGCAAAATCCAACGTTCGCGCTTCACTCCCTTGTTCAAGCGTTTCAGGTCAACACACACTCTGACCTCTTCTTTGTTGCGTTTTGGTGCAAGCACCATTGGGGCACACCAGTCTGTTGGTTCCGTAACCTCCTCTATGATCCCGAGGTTCAGCATGCGTTTTAACTCTTTTTCCACCTTTGGAAGGAGTGGAAATGGGACTCGTCGTGGTGTACTGACACTGTAAGAAACTGCATCATCAGTCAGCTCTATTTTGACAGGCTCACAGTTCAGCAATCCTATTTCCCCAAACACATCATCTGGAGGATCGCTTTTCACCTCATTGACTCTTGTGACTAGTCCCATGCGCTTTGCCACCAACCTGCCCAGTAAATTACTGGCATATTGTCCTTTTATGACTGTAATCCAAAACTTGTATTTTTGTTTTTTGTAAGTGGTAGTGGCGAGGAATTTACCAACGCATCTGACCTTTCCACCTTGACTATACACTGTTGGCTTAGCCTGGATCAGTTTTGGTTTGGACTGGAGCTTACTGAAAGTCACTTCTGTCATAACAGTGGTATCTGCACCAGTGTCAATTTTAAAATCCACTGTATTGCCATTTATCACCAACTCAATGTTCCAGTCAGAGTCTGGCTCTGACTCATCAATAACAGTAGGATTTGACTTTGCTGCACCCAAAAACAGTTCTCCGAAGAAAAATGAATCCTCATCTGAATCTGTTACAGTCTCTGCTCTAACTTCCTTCAGCATCTTTGTTTTGCACACTACAGCAAAATGTCCCATCTTGTTACATTTTCGACATCTTTTATCACGAGCGGGGCAATTTCCTCCTTTCCCATGATCCCTGTCGCATCTTTGACACTTTTGCTTGTTGTCACAGTGCTTTTGTCCATAAACGTGTGCTTTCTGTTTGTCATAGCTCCGCCTTGCGCCGTAATAACTTCTCTGCTTCACCTCATTCACTGCTGTTTCTCCGTGCTCTGCCGTTTCACCTGCTCACTCTGGCGGGCGAGTTGAATGGCTCTCTCTAGCGTCAGGTCCGCCTCGAGCTGCAGCTTCTGCGACACGTCCTTATCCAGCAGACCAATAACTATCCAGTCCCGGATCTGCTCGTCTTTGCTGGCGCCAAACTCGCAGTGCTGCGCAAGCTCATAAAGGCTGCGCACGAACGCCTCCACTGTTTCCCCGCCCCTTTGGGTCCTCTTGTGAAAACAGGCGCGATCGTGAATAACGTTCCTTTTTGGAACAAAATGCTCATCAAACTTCGCCATTACGAGTGAAAAGTCAAATTCTGGATGTGGCCTGGCCTCAGTAGCAGCAGGAAACACAAACGAGCCGTAGATTGGTTCAGAATCCCTCCCCATCGAGTACAAAAGTGAGTTAACGTGCACCTCACCGGTCTCTTTATCCAGCTTCGAGGCAACTCTGAACCGGGAGAACCTCTGCCGCCATCTGGGCCACTCCGCCGGGTGGGAAAAATCAAACTGCTCCGGAGGTCCAAACTTTGCCATTTTTCTTTTCAAAGTCGGCGTGAAGTCCTTAATTCTGACACCATGTCATGTTATGAGCGGAAGGATGAGACCAATTATCGTTCATAACACTGTTTTAATCTTAACGGCAGCTTAACCATGTGCAGCAAGTACAGGCACGTTTTCTTCTGCATAAAACATTCAACGTCTGACCCCTAGTTGTCAGTCCTCCACAGGTATGGTAAGTGCAGGGGATCAAATCTCACAACAAACCTTAATCACATTTGTTTATTGTATTCCTGAACTACAGTAAACAACAAAGAAATGTCTTAAGCGAACATAGAAACAAAAATTGAAAAACAAATTAACAGCAAAAAACCTTAACTAACTGTTTTTAAAGAGAATAATTACGAGTATGAATAAACATTAAACTGTAGTCAAAAACAAAGACAATTAATATTTTAGAAATTCTTTCTGTGAAAAAACAATACAGAAGTTTCCTAGATTTCAGTTAAATTCGATTAACACATTTATGAGGTATATAACTGAGATATAACAAAATGAAAGAAAACTGAAAAAAATGAATGAACAAATGAAATATTTTTAAAATGCAAACATTTTTCACCGACATTCTGCAAAATTGTAACGCTGTTTCTTGTTTCTGTGTCGTCTTCAAAGACTTGTTTGATGAAAAAATTACGTTTTTTTTATTTACTATTTCAGGTTGACACAACATAAACACTTAAAGATTTTTTTCCCTTCTTAATAACATGTAGTTTCGAAAAAACTATTAATTCTTGCTGTTTTTATTTGAACCCTTTCAGCTTTTTCCGGGTCTGAGAGTGTTAACGGAAATTAAAATATTTCACAATCCAGTTGATGAGAAGCTGCAGAAAGACTGAATTCCATCAGATTGTAAAAACGTAGAGGTGGTCCTTTGATGATGATGATGTGATGAAGATCAGACGCTGATGTCACTGATGTTCTGGCTGTTGATGGGCTGGATGTGGGTCCTGGTGGTGCTGAAGAATGAAAGATCCTTCTACCTGCAGTCATTCCTGAAGGAAGCTCATTGCAGCTGTTCTCTCCTGACAGATGGAATGATGGGAAATGAAGTTCATGTTGAAGTGTGGTCCAAGCAGAACAGAAAGGTCTCACCTCAAAGTCAGGACTTGGATCAGCTGCTGTTCTCTGGGAGCGTGCACGTGCTGCTGCATGTGCTTCTGTCATGGCGTTCTGGATGAGCTGCTGAGGTCTGTTTGCATCAAGACTCTCAGCTGCTTTAGTCAAACTGCTGAGCGATGGAACAATGGAGCCGTTTCTGAAGGAAGAGGATCAAACATGATGCTCTGCATCCGTTTGCTTCAGGAAGTGGAGGTTTTTTAGAGTCTCCAGACTGTTTCTGAACGGCCAAAGAAAAGCAGCTGATGTGGTTCTGTCTCCTACCAGCAGGGAGCGCTCTCAGCCGGACAGAACAGATCCTCAATGCTGCTCTGAGAAGGACTCTTCTGTTCCAGAAGCAGAGACTGTTCACATCCAGGAGAATCTGGACTCCAATGAAACCCAGAGAATCTCCTCTCTGCTGTTTGGACACTTTGACCAGCAGAGGGCAGCAGAACTTTCAGCAACTCTGGATCTGATCCACAAAAACAATCCATGGATGATCAGATTTCTGAATTGGAGTCCTGAAGATTTGAAGGATCAAAGACAAAGATGTTCTGAAGAGAAGATGTGAGAAGAAAGTCCAGAATGAATCCACTCTGACTTCTCCTCATGTCTCTGAAGCTTGTGTCTTCATGTCTTCACCTCAGAGTTTCTTCTGGATTCCATATGGATCAATAATATTGATCATGTTCTGTTGTCATTTTTCCATCAGAACTTCAGGCTTTTCTCTGCTGATGATCTCTGAGCTGAACTTCTTGGAGGAATTCCTGAATCTGGGATTTGGAGCAAACAGTCAGAACAAAGGAGGTTTCCATTTCTTCTAAGCTCTGCCAGAAGAAAAGAGCTGAAGCTTGAAGCTGAAGCAGCATTTGCTCAGAGAATCTGTCCTCCAGACCAACAAGTCCCACCACAGCCTTGAAGACGTTTCCAGAAGCAGCAGCAGACTGTGTTCCCATGACGACGCTGAAGTCAGCTGCTGCTCTGCAGGAGAAAGTCTGCAGCTCCTCAGTCAGGAAGCTCTTTCAAGCTCGTGCACATCTGTCAGTGCAGCAGCAGAAAGCCTGTTTCCCTGCAGGAAGTCTGAGACTTTTCAAAGTAAGAGCCTCATGTTGGCAGAGATGGGTTGGATTCTTTGATGCTCCAGTGTCTTTTGGATTCAGGATGAGTTCATGCAGATCTAGAAATCCCACCATGATGAGGTTTTCTGAGCATTCATAGAATGCTTTTCAAATGAGTCACCCTTTTTCCACAAGAAGCTAATGAGTTTTTCCAAATGCATGCTTAATATTCTTAGTTCTAGCTTGAAAATCACTTTGTAGTATTTCCCTGGAAAACCTGCTTAACAATCACTTTGGTCTCTTTTTCTTCTTCTAAGTTCCAGCTTGGTGAGTATGCAGGTAGCCATGGCAACCACTGACCAGGTCAAAGGGAGGACCACGGCCATCCAGTCTTTAGCCTTTTGTGTAGCCAGGTGGAGAAGGTGTAGGTACAGGGTTGTGCCACTAGAGGGCGCTTCCTGGGTTTTCGGTGACTAGTTCAGTGAGGAGGTGGTGAGCTCTGGGGACCGTTATTTGACAGTTGTTTGACGGTTGTTTTGATCTCCGCATTCAAGGCGGTTGAAACCTGGCGTGAAGAGTCGTTAAGAGGATAAACAAACATAAAAAGGTAAAAAAAGAAGTTGTGTGGGGCTACACGGTGGCGCAGTGGTTAGCACTCTTGCCTCACAGCAAGAAGGCCCAAGTTCAAGTCCTAGCTGGGGGACATGAAAAACAACATCAATGGGGACCTTTCTGTGTGGAGTTTGCATGTTCCCTCCATGTATGCGTGGGTTCTCTCCAGGATCTCCGGCTTCCTCCCACCGTCCAAAAACTTGCTTCATGAGTTAATTGGTTACTCTAAATTGACCATAGGTAAGACTGTGAGAGTGAATGGATGTGAAATTGTGGACATTCTACCCTGCAACAGACTGGCGACCTATCCAGGGCATCCCCTGCCTTCGCCCACAAGTGGCCGGGATAGGCTCCGGCAGCCCCGTGGGGCAAAAGGGACAAACGGTACAGAAAATGAATGAGAAAAAAAATGAATGAAGAAGAAGTTGTGTTGACTGTAATCATTGTAAAAGTGTTCAGTTTTAAGATATTTGATAGAATTAGTAATTTGATTTGTAAAACTGTCGCTGCATTTTACGTGTGTTTTAAAGCAGTGCTCGATGAAGCCAATGTTGTGGCTGGTGATCAACTTTGCCGTCATTCCTGTTACAGTTCGGGCCACAGAGCTCCTGCTGTAGTTATTTTTGTGTACTCTTTTCCTTAAATTTGATAATTTTTTTCTCTTTTTGTTTTGTTTGTTTGGTTGTTTAAACTCGTTTCTTTCATGATTTTGGAAGATTGAAAAGTGACTGGCTAAAGGAAGAATCCAGCTGGCATAATACAGATTCACAGTTTGTTTTATTTTTATCTTCCTGATTACCATTTTTTAAAATCTGAAATCCTGAGTTACATTTTTGTTTTTTTTGAATAAAGGAATATTCATGGGAAACTCAATGAAGCTGTGGAAAACCACCCTTGAAGCCAATGGCAAGCCACTTGCACAAGTGTCCATCAAATGTGGGATATACCAAGGTGATGCTCTGTCCCCACCGCTGTTCTGCATAGGTCTGAACCCCCTCAGCCAAATAATCAACAAGACTGGCTATGGATACCGACTCAGAAACGGGGCCAACATCAGTCACCTCCTCTACATGGATGACATCAAGCTATATGCTAAGAACGAGCGTGACATTGACTCCCTGATCCACACCACCAGGATCTACAGTAATGACATTGGGATGTCATTCGGGCTCGAGAAATGCAGCCGGATGGTGACAAAGAGAGGCAAGGTAGTCCACACAGGAGGGATTTCACTCCCAGAAGGAACAATAGCAGACATTGAGGACAGTTACAAGTACCTTGGAATTCCACAGGCAAATGGCAACCTGGAGCAGGCAACAAGGAAAGCTGCAACAGCTAAATACCTCCAACGGGTAAGGCAAGTCCTGAGAAGCCAGCTCAATGGCAAAAATAAGACCCAGGCAATAAACAGCTACGCACTGCCAGTTATCAGATACCCTGCAGGAATAATAAGATGGCCAAAGGAAGAGGTACAGACCACGGATGTTAAGACACGAAAGCTCCTCACCATGCATGGAGGGTTCCATCCCAAATCCAGCACCCTGAGACTGTATGCTAGCCGCAAAGAAGAAAGCCGAGGACTAGTGAGCGTAGAAGCCACTATCCAGGATGAAACATCCAAGATGCATGAGTACATCAAGCTCAAGGCCCCAACTGACAGTGTGCTCAGTGAATGTCTCAGGCAATGGAGAGCAGAGGATACAGTGCTGGAGGACAGATCCTCATGGGAGGACAAACCCCTGCATGGGATGTACCACCGGACCATAACTGAAGTGGCTGATATCAAGAAGTCCTACCAATGGCTAGAAAGGGCTGGCCTACAAGACAGCACTGAAGCACTCATCCTGGCAGCTCAGGAACAAGCCCTGAGCACCAGAGCAATAGAGGCTCAGATCTACCACACCAGACAAGACCCAAGGTGTAGGCTGTGCAAAGAGGCACCTGAAACAATCCAGCACATAACTGCAGGGTGTAAGATGCTGGCAGGGAAAGCATACATGGAGCGCCACAATCAAGTGGCTGGAATCATATACAGGAACATGTGTGCAGAATATGGACTGGAAACCCCAAGGTCAAAATGGGAAACACCCCCGAAGGTAGTAGAGAATGAGAGGGCAAAGATCCTGTGGGACTTCCAGATCCAGACTGATAGGATGGTAATGGCGAACCAACCAGACATTGTAGTGGTGGACAAAGAACAGAGGAAAGCCGTTGTGGTGGATGTGGCAGTGCCAAGTGATGGGAACATCAGGAAGAAGGAACATGAGAAACTGGAGAAATACCAGGGACTCAGAGAGGAACTGGAGAAAACCTGGAAAGTGAAGGTGACGGTGGTGCCTGTGGTAATTGGAGCACTCGGGGCAGTAACCCCCAAGCTAGAGGAGTGGCTACAACAGATACCTGGAAAGATCTCAGACATCTCAATCCAGAAAAGCGCAGTGCTAGGAACAGCTAAGATACTGCGCAGAACCCTCAAGCTCCCAGGCCTCTGGTAGAGGACCCGAGCTTGAGTGAGAAACCACCCGCGGAGGGTGAAAGAGGCAAGTTTTTTATAAAAGTAAAACAAATGATTAATCACTTATTGAAAATGGTTAAATTGATCAATGTTCAATTGTTACAGGCACAGCCCTCTGCTTTGCTCTCATCCTGTTGCTTTTCACTTCAGTTGATTTCCTGATGATGTTCACCTGGGACTGCAGCTTCCTCAGCTGTGACTGGCCATGTGGTGCTTCTCTTCCAGGAAGCCGAAGCCTATTAAAGCACACCTGGGAGCTGAGCCTGGCAGAGTAGTGATGGGACGATGATACCTCAAGGAGTGTATGGACACACTAAACAAACTGTGTCGGCACTGTATTGATACTGTGTTGGTCACCCAATAGTGACCCCTGCAGTAGTTATCAAATCATTGAAGGTAAATGGTAGGTATGAAGGTAAATAATTTCTTGTTCGTGTAAATGCTAAAACTGAGTTGGTATGTAAAATATAGCAAATTAGAGTAAAAATTCAGTTACAATTTTTTAACTTGTGTGCACATTTGTCAACTTAACTGTTAAATCATATGAAATAAAAGACAAAAAAGTGATTAGTTCATGAATTTTTATTGAGAAACAAAAGTTTTGGATGATTTCTCCTCTTACGCACCAGCTCCCCAGCCTTGGAAAATACTCTTTCGCATGGTACAGACGATGATGGTGAGCAGAGTTTTAAGTGCAAGTTGATGAAGATGTGGGAATATTTTCTGGTTCCATTTCCAATATTGCAAAGGATCTTGGTTTCTGCCAGGTAGCGTTGGACTTCAATAATGGAGTCAGCTGTTGCGTTCCTCGTCTTCTGGGTTCCTGCAACCTCCATATTTAGTTTTCCAGAGATTGTGCCCTAAAATATAGTTAATCATTACTTTATTATCACATGATTTATCATATCACAAAGTACCACAGAAATGTATTTTCATACCTGAACTGGGTTCTGACCCATGTGAAGAGCTAGGCTCTTCTTCTCTTGGGTCAGGCTCTTGGCTCTTCATTTCTTCTGCACATCCTGACTGCAGTCTCTTCACCACTTCACTTGCCTTTTGCTGGCTAACAAATCCATTCTTTTTAAACCTGGGATCTAACAGAGTTGCCAGAGTCATCACACTGAGAGATTCCATAACGCAAATAGCGTCAGTTAGCCGCTTCCTCAGGTTTTCAGCCAGTTGCTGAGCAGCTGTTTTTGTCACTGTTGTGGCCTGACGTTGAAGCTCAATGTGGACCATTCTCATCATGGGAATGACCTTCGACCCATAGACCCTTTTTTCCTCAGACAGTTCTCTTGTAGCTTGGTCAAAAGGAACAAGAACCCTGAGCATCTCTTCAATGATCTGACATTCTTCTGGAGTCAGTGGAGTGACGTCAGGTTTTCATGAGGCCAGTGACACCCAGACTGCCTCCTTCTGCTCAGTCATTCTTTCAAACATTTGGTAGGTACTGTTCCATCGTGTTGGCACCTCGTTGATTAATTTATGGCCCGGTGTTCCCAGCTGTTGCTGTATTTGAGTGAGCTTCTCTTTAGCAGTTACGCTCGATCGAAAGTATGTCACAATGTGTCGTGTTTTGTTGCGTATTTCAGTTATTGTTGGGATTTGATCACATGATTTCCTCACAATTAAATTCAGGGAATGGGCTATACAAATAGTATGCCGTATTTGCAGCATTTATTTTGTCAAAAGCTTTATAAAAGGACTGTAATTTTTTACAAACAATATCAAATAGACATAAGACGTCATGGTGGTGTAGTGGTTAGCACTGTTGCCTCACAGCAAGAGGGTTTGAGGTTCAATACCAGGCCTGGAGCCTGTCTGTTTGCATGCATGTTTTTTTAGCACAATTTTTAGAGAGAATTTCAACATACCTGGGGTACTCTCACGAGTATCTGCCAATTCTTCATTGCCATACAGAGCTCTATAATGCCTCAGCATTGATGAAGTGCTCTTATTGATATAAGATAGCTCTGTGGAGCAGACAGCAGACACCTACAAAAACATAAAAAGTTAATTTATCTGAAAACAATTCAAACCTTTTACCAGAACATTGCATTCACTTGTTAAAAAAAAAATAGACACCCTATCTCATGATTACGAGATCAGGATCTCATAATTACATAACATGAGTAAAGCAACTGTAAGGCTCTTTAATTGACTATCATATGTATCACAGGTCATTCACTTGATAAACTGATAGTGAGTGCAATGCGCCACCGTAAAAATTAGTATATAAAGGAGAAAAAGATTTATCTTGTTTGGTGTCACAAGATCAAAATTATTCCACACTGGGGAACACTTCCTAGGACGATCCATGATCAAGCAAAACTCCATCTGACAAACCCACGACATGTTGATACAGTTTGTTTCCTGATAAACACACTTTGGCGCAGCACATCCAAACGATACAGTTCCTGTATCGGTCACGTGATTCTTTCTTAAAGCAATACACGAGGTTTCCCTCTTGAGCTCTCGGCACAGTGCTGATGCACCAGTGTCGCTCGTCCCATCACTATGGCAGAGTCTGGTGAACTGTCTCTGGTTGACACTCACTACGGTCTTTTGGCTGCATGCTTCTGACTAAGCTGTTTTCCTCAAGTACGTGGTGGGAGGTTGTGATCAGGCAAGTTTGGGGCCTCAAACATTATCACACGCAGGCTGAACTTTGTTAGACACACCAGGTAAGGGGTTGATGCCATTTCTTGTAATGTTTTGTATGTTTTTATTTAGACTAGTTAGGTAGTCTTCTGTTGTTCCTTTTGATTTATAGGTTTAGTTTGCAGAGTTAGGCCTGGTTTTGTTATATTGAGTTTATTTATTTGGCACGACCCAAACGTCACTTCCTCCCCCACAGGTAATGGTTTGCAGCAGCCTGAATCTTTCAATACTATAAACTAAATTTATATACATCATTTCTGACTTCTTGTCTTATTTCATGGTTGCGCTGTTGCGCCTCCCCCCCCAGGGACGTAACATTAATGATGTTACTTCACTTGCTCCAAAAATTGATAAATTGTTTCAAAAATCTTTCCTAATGTAGCATAATTTTGCACATGTTCTTAACTTTTGATACTTGATGAAATTTTGCTATGAAAATTCCTGAAACAGTGTTATGTCTATTTTACTGATATAGTATTATGTTTTAATCATATGAATGACTTTTATAAGTAACATAATTTGCATATATTTTAGATAACTGATCTGCATTTGCCATGTTGATTTCTAAAATAGTTAAATAATAAATAAATAAATAATTCATCTTTGTCATGTGCTTTATCGATACCTTATGATCTTTAATTCTGTCTGATAAGAGCTAGGAACCAGATATTGATAAATCATGTAATAAAATGGTTATAGTATAGCGGGGTGGAATTACATAAGTTCGCTTCCTTCCACTCCAAAGCAATATTTATTAATATGTCCAATTATCCTAAGTTTGATTAGTTATTGTATGAATGTATAACTGATGATTATATTGCTTTTGTGTATTATTTCTACTTAATTGCTTGAAATAAACCATTTCAAATCAAAAATCAAATCAAATATATACATCTGAAATGTTTGGTTACCTGGTTGTCCTCATAAACAAGTTTTTATGTACTCCTGTTAGGGCTCGGCGATGTGGCCTAAAAATAAAAATCCCGATTTTTTTTAATTCGATTTCCGATTTTTTCTCGATTTTATTTTGCCCCACCCCCCCGCCCTAATTAAGGAAAGCAATAAGTACAAACAGCAGACAACTTAAAGCAAATGTTGCTTTTATTTAATCAAACGCAAGACAAATGTAACCCTCGCTTCTGGGATGAATAATAAAAAAATGAACACACTCATGGAATCAAAGTTAAGTATAAGATTTTTCTTCTTCTCACTCCCTTTTGGACTTGTGTTGTTTATATAATTTTGTCTTGTGTTATATAATTTTTGTCTTATTTTGTTATTCTACACTTGTTTTCACTTGTCCAAAATAAAAAGGTTACTTGCTTAAAGTCCCACAGGGAGCTGGTTTAGCTCGTGCTGGTATGCGGTGTCTTCCCTCCGTGAAACCCAGGTTCAAATCCGAGCTGCTCCCTCTTCCCCTCTCTACTTCTGTGCCGGTCCCAAGCCCGATTGCCTTGAGAGGGTTGCGTCAGGAAGGGCATCCGGCGTAAAACATTGCCAAGTTTACCATGCGACTCGTTCGCTGTGGCGACCCCTGATGGGAAAAGCCGAAAGTACAACAACTTGCTTAAAGTCCCAGCTGTGTTTTAAGGTTTTAAATAAATGAATAAATGAATAAATGAATAAAACCCCGTCTTCTCCACGGAGAAGATGATGAAGCTGCAGTTGCGCGGTCACCCGCCCCCACGTCTCAAATTAATATACCGGTACAAGAAATAATTACAACGCAGTATTCTTTATTAACAAATAACAGCAACAACTAACTATCCAACTATTGAGCTAACTATACAGGCATTGTAGAGTGAATGTGTGTGTGTGTGTGTCAGGGCACGTGCGTGTGTAACAGGACTGAGCGTGTGCCACACGAGCGCGCGTGAGAGCCTTTACTGCGATGGGCTTTAGGCAAATATTGCAGCGTGGGGACTCTTCCTCCCCGTCTGTGGCAGTAAACCCATACCAGTTCCATCAACAGATTTTATTCCTTAGGGAACAAACTTCCCACACTCATCTGTAGCCATGCTGTCGCTAGTTGTTTCATGTGTGCTATGTCGCTTGCCATACCGCCGTGTGAAACTAGCACTACGGAAGCTCCGGGGAGCCAAAAATCCACCATTACACAAAAACTCGATTTAGTTATTTTTGAAAATGCCCGTAACAAAAAATTCAAATTAAATTAAAAATTAAATTAAAAAAAACATCCCTGTTGTTTTGCATTATTGAACAACAAATCCTGAAAATGTTTTCCACAGTTTTTCACTTTACATTCTAAAACATTGCATATTGATGCAAAGCTGGTATGAAAAGCCTGTCACAGTCTTCAGTTCTGTTTTATTTTAACTGTCGAGTCTTGTGTGTAGGTTGGCTGTGGGTTGTCCAGGAGGCCTTTTTCTTTACAAGAAAAAGACTTCTCTCCTGTATGAGTTCTCATGTGTGTTTTGAGATTAGCTATTTGATTAAAACTTTTTTCACATTCTTTACAAGAGAAAGGCTTTTCTCCTGTGTGAGTTCTCATGTGTGTTTTAAGAGTAGATTTTTGACTAAAACTTTTTTCACATTCTTTACAAGAAAAAGGCTTTTCTCCCGTATGAGTTCTCATGTGTGTTTTTCGATCAGATGAACGACTAAACCTTTTTTTACATTCTTTACAAGGAAAAGGCTTCTCTCCTGTGTGAGTTCTCATGTGTGTTTTTAGATCAAATGTACGACTAAAACTTTTTTCACATTCTTTACAAGAAAAAGGCTTCTCTCCTGTGTGAATTCTCATGTGTCTTTTAAGATAAGATATGCATTTAAAACTTTTTTTACATTCTTTACAAGAAAATTGCTTATCTTTTGCATGAATTCTTGCATGAATTCTGAATAAAGATTTGTTACCAAAGCTTTTACCACATTCTTTACAGATATAACATCTTTCATCAGACCCAGTTTCCATGTAGTCAGACGGGTTAGTAATTATTCTTGAGTTTTTACCAGACTTGATCGAGGAAAGTCTCTCTTCTTTTGGAGATTGTTTGTATTTCTTATGCAAGCTTGCCTTCTTGGGATGAAGATCAGAGTCACACTGACTTTCTAAAATGTGAGAGCTGTCCACACTTTGGACATGACTTCTGTCTCTTCTCTTCCTCTGATCTCTGTTCTGTGGGTCTGTCTCTTCATCTGTAGTTGATGTTGATTCTGTCTCTTCTTCTGTACTTGATGTTGATTCTGTCTCTCCATCTGTAGTTGTTGTTGATTCTGTCTCTCCATCTGTAGTTGTTGTTGATTCTGTCTCTTCATCTGTAGTTGATGTTGACTCTTCATGTTGGTTTCCTTCTTCATCCTGACTATCAGTTATATTAAAGCTCTGCTGATTGTTTAGATCTGCTTCACTGTTCTCATCTTCCTCATAAGTAGGAATCTCCATCAAGGTATCAGTCTTCTGCTTCAGATCAAGCTGATCTTCCACCTGACTGAGTTCCTCTGGCTCCTCATTGATCTGTGATGGTTCTGGTACACCCTGTTGCTCTTCATTTTGTGGAAGTTCTTGTTCTTCCTGCCCCTCTTTAAAATGTGGAGGTTCTTGTTCTTCTTGTTCCACGCTGAAGTTCCTTTGCTGATTGCAGAGATCCTCCTCTTCAGTCATCCAATGCTGAGGGAGGACTGCAGAAACACAACAAAAGAGTGTTTAAGATGTTTTGATGACTTTGTGTGTTATAAGGACCAATAAAAATTCAAATAGTGTCAGTCAGAATATGCACAATATTTTTTTAAGTTTCTTTCGTTTTCTTTAGCACAGCAGCACAACTCTGTTAATAAACTGTAGTCTGAACCAGTTGAAAATAAAAATAATATTTTCTTTTAGGGAAACGAATTGGCAAAACAGTTATTCTTAAATGGTACAAACAGGTCATTAATGTCATTTAATTCAAAAAATTCTGAGAAAAAGAATACAGATTTACTAGAGAAGACAGGGGGATGACAGAAAATGCACTTTTTCTCTGATTCTGCTGGATTTTTATATGAGATTTGAAAAGAAAGACAGCTTGAAGAAATTTAGATTTTTGCCATTATGGACAGTAAAGATGTGGGCATCCATAGTGGATGTTTGACACAGTCTGATTTCCGGTACCGGGTTACAACGCGGACGCGTGGGGACTCACGGCGGCTATACAACTACCGTATTTTCACGACTATAAGGCGCACTTAAAAGTCATGAATTTTCTTCCGCCAGCAGGGGGCGCCCTATGAGCCGGTGCGCCTATTGTGTAGTTGTGGGTCGTAGAAGAAGATGGAGTGAGGGAGGGAGAGAGACAAAATGGCCAAGTGGAACCTAACTGCAGTGCAATTATCTACATTTTAAAGCCTTCTATGCTCCTTCTACCTCATAACAATCCTCAACCATTTCAGTACAGGAGGAGTAAGCAGAGAAGCAGCTGGAACACTGCTTTAAGCTGCTGCTCTCGCTAGCGCAAAGGAGAAATGTGGAGAGACTGGCGCAGTTCTGTGTGTCTGTGTGTGCTGAAAGGAGCAGGTTTTTGCCAGCGAGTATGAAGAAAGGAGACCCGCAAGTCTGTGTGTGTGTCTCTGTGGCCTCGTTCACACTGCAGGCTGAAACGACCCAATTCCGAATTTTTTGCCCCTAAGTGGCCCAATTCAGATCTTTTCATGACAGTCTGAATGACACAGATCCGATCTTTTCAAATGCGACCCAGGCCCCTTGGGTTTGCCGGCCTGATTCTGATACGTATCCGATCTTTTCAATTGCGACCGCCGTCTGACCGGACAGGCGACTTGATTCTGAACCGTACGTCATCGATACGCAACAAACGTCATCATTCTGCGTTGAAGTAGGCGGGAACGAGAACATAAACAACAACCATGGTGGACGATGCTGCTGAGATCAGTCAGTGGAAGGGAAGCGAGGTCCCGATTGGATTAATATTTGGGTAATCGCTCTATTCAGGCCAAACTCCAGGGCTCTCATCGCAACTGGGCGGTTTTTGAAAAAAAAATTCCAGCTAAATGGCCGAGTGTGGTGTTGAAACTTTCCCGCGATGACTTTTTTTTTCTTTCTCCCTTCCGTCCGTGCTCAGAAGCGCGGGGGACCCGAGGCGATCCTCCTCCTCCTTCCTGTTCTGATCCTTAGATTCTCCAGAACGGCTTAATAAAGAGTCCATAGCATTTATTCTGGGGGAAACCTTCGTTTTTTACCGTTCTCCTTCCTCTGTAACACACAACATGAATGCGCGCCCACACTGCGCCCCCCCCCCCCTTTCTCTATCGCGGCACGCGCTACACACACGCGGGCGCGCGGCTCCAACGCACACACATTCCTATTCCACAACAGTGGGTCCAGACGATCCCGACTCCATTGCCTTCTTAAAATGAGTAGATTGTAATTGTGCTGCTCCTTCATGAAAATAAATGTAATATTACAAAAGGAGCTCCGCTGTTGACAACACTGTTGTTGACATCCATTGTTAACGTTGGCTCCGCAAACAACGAGTGACGTCGTTCATTCACCGTTGAGTATTCTTCTGGCTTTTGCGCATGCAGGTCTCGTTTGGGTCGTGTCACGGTCACACTGGAGACCACAAAAGTTCGGATTTACTTGGAAATGTGAACGGTCTTTCAAAAAAATCGGATTTTTTCAAAAAATCAGAATTGAGCATTAAGCCCTGCAGTGTGAACGTAGCCTGTGTCTGTGTATGTGCTGAAAGCAGCGCCGTTTGTTAGCTCACAGAAAGGAAGAAAGGAGACGACCGCGCGGTGTCTGTGTGTGTGCTGTGTGTTTAGCGCTTGTAAGGAGGAAGGGAGACTAGCGCGCAAGTGAGTGACCATTCAGTTTGTGATCAGTTAGGGAGAACAGTAACAAAATAAAAATGTTTCCTTTAAAAAAAACAACAGACTGGATGTTTTATTAGCCCACTCTAGAAGCGCTGAGGTTCTGAACGGGGTATTAACGTGCGCGCGCCTTAACACACGGTGCGCCTTTTGTATGTGTCAAAGACGGGAAAATCCCCCGTGACTGAGACCGCGCCCTATCATCCGGTGCGCCCTATGGTCGTGAAAATACTGTATCTTCAAACGACTTAAAAAGTTGATTTTCTCCAAAACAGAGAGCTGACCATGGCCCCCAAGAAAAGCCAGGACTACGAAGACCTTAAAAAGATTCTTGATGATATCAAAGCTACGCTTTATCCCTTTATGGGGATAGCTATGTTTTTGTCAGCTTTGTTTTTATTTCATGTTGCTGTTTTTCACAATGATTTATTTCATGAAGAGCTTTTTCAGGATACTGAGACTGTCTGTCAATCAAACTAGACAAGGCGGAGATTCTTTTGTGATTGGCAACTCCTTTACTCAGACATGAGCAGCAGCACCCTGACTACATCGATCGAAGATGCTTCAGCAAACGTGACAGCGCAATGCCCACCCCTCAACACTAGGGGGAGGATGCACCTCTACACATCCACAGTGTTACAAGAAATTGGGCAGTTTTGGTTCTAAATTTGCGGATAAAATTGGCTTTGGGCGAGTATGCATAATTTGGGTGATTTTGTGGTCGGTTCAGCAATTTTCATCTTCTCATGAACATCTAGTAGTGGCCTTAGTTAGGCTGGGTGGCTGTCGGAGTTCCACTAAGCTTCTATGAACTGGAGTTCTATAAACGCACCATGCCGCGTGTGGGAGGAGCTACCGCTAATGTTTTTAGCCTGATAGCCACACGGAGCGGTTGCCTGTGCCTATCTCAGTAACAATGCATGGATGCACAATGCAGATGGAGTGTTAAAAGATCAGGTTTATTTACTTTGAATAGTTTCACATGATAACAATGTTTCCATGTTTGAGTTCATGAGATCATCCCCGAGAGTCTCTGCTTCAGGTCCTGCAGTCAAACTACGTCTTAAATTACGTGTAAATCAGAGCGCCCAGCGCAATAGTGTGTGTGAGCGCAAGTTAAGGGTCTGTTGCTCAGTTCCCTTAAAAGTAATACTAAAAAAGGGTTTCCTCCAAAGTATAGACTTGTTACTTTAACCCGCTCTGGAAGCGTCCGAACGGGGAAGTGAACCCCAAATCAAACCCCGGATCTCTGCTGCGTTTTCCGACCACGGTCAGAAACGTTTACCCCGAGAGGGAAAAATAAAACCAGAGGACCTGATTATAATCATTGTCTCAAAGAAAATAGAAAAAAATCATAAGGTTCAGGAAGCCTGAGCAGGTAGATTGGCCAATCGGACATCCTCTGGTTGGGGCAGGAGGGTGCCCAGAACTCCTGGGTGGTGATGTGGTGCTCGTCTGGGGCTGTGGGCACCCTTCTCGGGTGGGGCCCTGCGTTGGGCTCTCCCGGCGCGGCAGGGGGTCTGCTCTCCTGGTTGGCGCTGGTTCTCCCCATGCCTCCCTGCACTCTGGCTCTGGGGGCCTCGCGGCGGTCCTGCTGGCCCTGGCCTGGGTGGTGGATGTGATCGCCCAGGGGGGCGGTTGTTCTCTGCCTGCTGCCGTGTGGTGTTGGGGGGTTCTGGCTGCCGCGGCTGCTGTGGCGGGGGTCTTGGTGTGGGGATGGCTGGTCACTCCCCCTCCTTCTTTTCACATTCCACCATCCATTTTAGAAGAACATGAACATTCACCTGAGCACAGGTGTCAGCTCACCTTTGCACTAATAGTTTGCATGATTGATTGAATGAAATATTTCACACTAGTTGGTTTGAAGGCAAAAGTATGCGTGTGTAAACACTATCTGTATTGTGTACATGTTGATATGTACTGCTGCTAGCAGGTGTGTTTATAACATTTGAGTGTGTGTGTGGACAGGCCCCGCCCTTTGAGATTTGTATTACATCTGAACCTTATCTTATTTTCCTACAAACCAACCTGGAAAACCTGTCTGAGGCAAATTATAAATTGAATTGAATCTAACTATACTATACAAAATCATTTCAAAATAAGATAAACTGATAATGGAAAATACAATTAGGATTGGGTCATGGTAGGTGTATTTTATTATTACTTAGAAATGCCCAAGTACATCACAGCAGACAACACACACGTGATGCAGCAAAAACTGATCATTCCAGTCTGATGTGTGGAAACACTTGAATTTAGCTAAGACACATGATCATATAGTGTGGTAGAATGTTCTAATAATGTTCCCTTTGTGTTCTTGTTTATTTGTTTGTACACATACAGTGCCCTGTAAAAGTATTCGGCCCCTTGTAGGGCTGCATGATATGAGAAAAACGTGCAAATACGATATTAGTGATAAATATGCCGATAACATTATAACTCGTGGTATATGAAAAGACATTCCCATTTCATTGCAATAGTGTAAAAATTATACTCCAAATGACTCTAGTCTACATAAGAGATGAACATATAAAAGAAAAGATGTCCATCTGATTGGTCAAATGCATAAATTGATTTATTTGACTCGTTAAATACTTCAAGCTGCCATAAGATTGTTTAGCACATTTAAGGTAACCATTTATGGCAATTGTCACGGTCTTTTGTGATATGCACATTGCACAGTTTGATATTGCGATAACGATACATTTGCAGTATATTGTACAGGCCTACAAAAATATAAAATATAATTGCATAATTATTTAACTCTTTCAAGTCAGTATTTAGTAGATGCACCTTTAGCTTCAATCACAGCACTGAGTCTGTGTGGATGAGTCTCAATGAGTCTGGTACATCTGCATGCTGGAAGTCTGAATTTTGGAGTTCCAGAAAACGGCAAAATATCAGGGATCTGCAGTGTTTATGACAGGAAGTGCCAATTCTAAATGTTCTCCTGAACAACTGTGACATCATCAACTATAATAATAATGATAATAATACTGATAATAACAACAACAATAATAATAATAATACAAAAAATATATAAAAACATTTCCAATACATCTGAAATGCTATTTACTTAATTAACAGCAGGTCAAATAGTTATTTGAAACATATTTAGGCATTAACTCAAGAAAGTACAATTTTGCACAAGGAAAATAGGTCAAAGTTGAAAGAGTATGGCAAATATATTTGTTAGAAACCAAAAGTACTGCATTTGTGGTATGTCAGACCTGCAGCCATAGGATTGGATCCATCAGAACAAAATACCATCAATATTTCTAAGAACTTATCCAATTATCAAGTCTAAGAAATAAAAACAGACGACAGATCCAGTACTTATTGTTGTCACGCCCCTCGTTTTACTGTCTTTCCCTCTGCATGATAACTGTGGAACGTGTCCCAGGTTGTGGACCCCTGAAATGTTCGTGGTGTTAAGAAGTTGGTGGTCAACATTTCTTTGGATTGTTTATGTGTTAAATTACAGAACTCTAGACGTGATGTTTGGTTTTGTTTTGTTTTTTCTTAATTGTTGGAGATTTGAGAAAAAATGTATTTAATTTATTTAATTTAATAGAGAAAAATTATCCTTGTTGGTGAAACCGTAGAGGATGGAAGTCTGGCATAAGAAAAATTCAAAAAGCCACTTTAGTTGTAACTTGATCTTTTTCTGAACCACAATGTGACAGATTTCAATGAAATACCTCAAAATCAGGCATTTCACAGCAATTATTAGGTTAGATTGATTAAAAATAGATTCATTAGATCACTAAATAACAGACAGTGATTGATTAATGACACGACAGCTCTAATTACACTGTCAAAATTCATTTTTTTATAAATAATTAAAAGCAACCTTTTCTATATGATTGACAGAAAAACATAAATAAAAAGTGTTTCACTAAACAGTGAAGTGGAACTTTGTGGCTCTTGTTGGGTTTTGATCTGGAAGAAACTGGATCAAATGGTTCTTTGGTGTTTTAGTTTTTACATTTTTGACACTAAGCAGTTCTTCACTGATGTGTTCAGGTTTGAATCTTTTCTGTCTGCAGATCCATGAGCAGGACCCTGTCTTTGGGTTTGAGCTTGAAATGGAGTTTTGGAAATAGAATCTGTCTGAATGTCTGGAATTGGAGACATGGAGACATCAAAGAGGTTTAGATGGATTTTGGGTTTGACAGAGAAATCTGCTGAAAAGAACTGAACTACAATCTTAGAACCACAGACGACTAAACAGATTGTACTTTTTTATCTGCTAACAATTTTCTCTTTGATCTGTTAAGGTTTCCTGTTTGTCGTTAGCTGGAGGGACTAACTAAGATCATATGATTTGAAGAATGTTGTGGGCTGCACTGACCAACAATGTCTTCTGTCTTTTCAACTGGAAGGGACAGAAGAGACTCTTCCAGGACACGCTGTTGATGGACTGCATGTTTGGAGAGCTTGAAGCTCAAGATAGAACCGTTGTTGAAGTGAACATACCGATAGTGTGGAGATGAAGATCAGAGTCACACTGACCTGCTGACATGTGAGAGCTGTCCACACTTTGGACATGACTTCTGTCCCTCCTCTTCCTCTGATGTCTGTTCTGTGGGTCTGTCTCTTCATCTGTAGTTGATGTTGATTCTTCATGTTGGTTTCTTTCTTCATCCTGACTATCAGTTACATTAAAGCTCTCCTGTTCCTCTTGAATCTGTGGAGGTTCTGGTTCCTCCTGTTCCACTCTGAAGTTTCTCTGCTGGTTGCAGAGATCGTCCTCTTCAGTCATCCAATGCTGGGGGAGAACTGGAGGGACACAAACACAACAAAAAACCTTTTATTAGTTTCCAGGACTTTTCGTTTTATCAAGCATCAATAAACTCTGTGATCATTGGAGAAAATGTCTGAGGAGTCTGGAGGACCAGAAGAGACTAGTTGAAACAATACATATAGATGCCATTATTTTCTTTAATAAATGTGTCATTAATTTTTTAAAATTGGAAATAAATAATCAAAAGTGACATTAACACGTCATTGAACACGCATGGATCATGTATGACACATGTTACTGGCATCTGCATTTATGGCGCACAGTTGGGACTTGAACACACCAGGGTGTGGTTCCACCAGCACAAGCAGCTGCTCCATATGTGCACATTGGAATCTGTACACAAGTGGTATCTGGACAGTTGTGCACAGATGTACAAAAATATACACAACTGGACACACTGGACCCTCCAGCAGACAGGCTGTAGGTAATGACCAAGTCCAGAGTGTGTCCTCTGTTGTGAGCAGCTGTGGAGACATTTTTGAAATCTGTGAAAAACTCACAGTCATGACATCATCAATGTTGTCCACATGTCAATCAAAATCACCAATGATTGAAATCCTATTCTACCAGATGTGAAGTGAAGATAAAAATGGAGAAACATCTTTTATAAAGCAGGAGGGGGTGGGTGGTCTGTAGACAGCGACAATAGTAGAGGTTTTAGGGCCGGGCAGTACTGGCAATTGCCCAGGGTGCAAATGTAACAAGGGGGCGCCATCCCCGTGCTTAGAAGACAAAAAAAATCTGCGCCACAATCAGTTTTCTATTATCTGTTAAATCACAGACTTTGGAACGGCCTAAAACCTGTGAATTGCTGCATCTGCTGCTGCAAAGTCCTGTCTTTGAGAAGGAAAAGGGGAGGGGTCGTGGGCACAGGCAGTGTGCCAGAATGGCGTGAATTTAGGTGACTCAGTTCATTCTAATAATGTCATTATTAAATATTTTAGACATTTTTATGACCTTTCTTTATTTTACATATAAATGTATTTTTGACGTCTGCTGTGGTTTAGTTGGTGTCAGTTTTTGACATAAAGACAGCAGTTAATGCAGGAAAACAGCTGCATAAATAAGATCATAAACTATAGATCATTGGTTAATGAATGTTTTGAGGTTTTTGGAGGATTGTTACTGTGGGTGTGGAAAAAAATTGGGAAACCGTCAAATATTTTGAAGTATTTTTGAAGTTCTATGATTTAATTTTTTATGTTTTATAAAAAATAATAGTGATAATATTTCTGGGCTTTGTTTGTTTTGCAGCCTGTTCATATTTGTATAACTTTGACAGAATATATTTATATGGAGAGCAAAATTTTATGTTATTTAAGGTTTAACTTGATTTATTCTGGATTAATATTTGTAAAGTTTGAAAGCTTTTAAAGCAAAGAGTTTATTTTTAACTGAAATGTAAGTTTTTCCAGATAAGAAGTTTATTTTGAAAGAGCCATTAGTTTACATCACTTCCTGTTAAAATCTTTCGGTCTCTTCTTGGCTTTTCCTGCATGCATGACAGACCCTTGTGAGAATGCTGAGCTTAATCCATGATCATCCACTGTCATCATCATTGAGGCAATGCTGTAAGTTTATCCAGTTGAAGTTAAAGAATTGTATATTGTGCTTTGTTGTGAGTTTGAGATAATTTGGAGAAGTTTTTATATTTAAAGTTATATTTTAGTCTTTAAAGAGATACTTATTAAAATATAAAGCTTTATTGATAACTGCACATGGAAACATGTTGTGAAGTTACGTACTGAATGTTATTTTGTAATGTTTGTTACAGTTTTCACCGAAAGTTGTTGAAGAACTGTGGAAGTAAATGGTGAATCTAAACGACTTTCTCTTCATTCAACATGGTTTAGCTGGATGTTTAGTAAGCAGTTTTGACACGCCGAACAAGAACATTACAGTGAAAAAGCATTATTTGATGATTGAGAGTGAGCAACATGGCATCAAGTCACAGATCATCAGCACACAGTGTTAGGAGCACCAAAAGCGCAACGTCATCAGCAAGTGTGGCGCATGCCAGAGCCAAAGCTGAAACTGCAAAGATAAGAGCATCATATGCTGGTGATGAAGCAAAACTTAAGATGGAAAAGGCTGCAAAAGAAGCAGAAAGAAAAACAAGAGAAGCACAAAAGCAACTGGAAGCAATTCGGATCGACACCGAATTAGAAGTATTAACACTAAAAAGAGAAGCAGAGGCAGCTATTGTGGAGGCTCAGGTTTTAGAGGAAGCTGCAGCAATGGAGTTTGTGGTTGATGATGAAAAGGATAAATCAGAAAATATAAAAATTCAGCGAACAAAGGACTATGTTCAGTCGCAGATTGAGTTCCAGAAATCATCTTCAAGTTCCTCTTCAAAAGATCCACAATCAAAATCAGCCAGAAAGGCAGAGTCACAAAATAGCTTTGTAACATGGGACCCTCCACCAAACCCTTCAGTGTTACAACCTGTTGGTGAAAGACTAAGCTCAAGAAGAGAAGATAATGTTGGCTTGCAAACACCAAATGTAAGTAAGCAAATCAAATCAGAAGGACAATTTAAAGCGGAAAAAACGAATGCCATCATGAATGTACATGCTCCATCATATGTACCCCCACATGATACCTCTGCCATTATGCTGCACCAAGCTGAGCCGCTAGCACAACACTTGGCATGGCGAGACTTGGTCACTTCTAGCCTTTACCAGTACGACGACAAACCCGAAAATTTCCAAGCATGGCAGTCATCATTCAATAATGCAGCTGCTGATGTCGATCTTACAGCTAGTCAGGAGCTAGACCTCATGATTAAGTGGCTTGGAAAAGAATCTGGTGAGCAGGTGAGGCGTGTATGCTCCGTCTACATAAACAATATTGATCTGGCCCTGAAAAAGGCATGGGAAAGTTTATGCGATTGCTATGCTGCTCCGGAAATAATCGAAAAGTCGCTCTTTCAACGACTGGACAGTTTTCCCAAGATTTCAGGCAAAGATAACACTAAATTACGTGAACTGGGAGACCTTCTCATGGAAATCGAAGGAGCTAAAGAGGATGGATACCTGACTGGCTTGTCATATTTGGACACATCACATGGAATCGCACCAATTGTGGATAAACTGCAGTCCATATGGACTGCAGGAAAAATGGGTGAATTCAGGCTCGTCCTACAAAGCAGAAAACAACGGTCGCTTTCCCCCCTTTGTCTTTTTTTGTGACTTCCTCTGTCACGAAGCAAAAAAGAGAAATGATCCTAGTTTTATGAATCAAGGCATAACACCAGGCACTAAACCTTAGAAATGGTTTGCAAAGAATTTCAATCCAAACAAACCCATCACAGTCCATAAAACAGATGTCTCTTCGGCCTGCTTAGATCTCAATAAGAACTGCCCTCTGCATGACAAGCCACACCCTCTCAAAAAATGCAGAACGTTTAGGAAAAAGCTCATTGGTGACAGAATAGCCTTCCTGAAGGAGAAACTCCAACGAACACAGACTTCACTCGCAGAATAAAACCTTCGATTGCACAAGTTTGTGTCGAATTCCAAAGCAGTCACTGAAGCATTCTCCCCCGATGACTGTGCTGCAGTAGTCAAAGAGCTAAATCTAAGCGGAGAGGAAGTACCCATGCAAAGAAACTTGGGACTGCTCTGGGAAATCCAAACAGACACCTTCACCTACGCTGTATCAAACATGAGAAAACCATACACTCGCCGTGGAATTCTTTCCACTGTGAACAGTGTCTTTGACCCCCTGGGCTTGTTGGCACCCGTCACGATCTCGGGAAGAGCTCTTCTTAGAGAATTTACAATGCAGCTGTCAGATTGGGATACGCCACTCTCAGATGACAAGTTTAAGATCTGGGAGACTTGGAGAGACTCCCTTCAAGATTTAAGAGAGATTCATATTCCACGGGCATATACATCTTCCTCTATGGGAGCAGTGCGCACAGAATTGCATGTCTTTTCAGATGCCTCAAACAAAGCTATTGACGCCGTGGCTTACCTAAAGACTGTTCAGAAAGGTGGAAAAGCTGAGGTGGGATTTGTAATGGGCAAGGCTAAGCTAGCTCCTCAGTCAGAGCCGACCATCCCTAGGCTTGAGCTCTGTGGTGTTGTTCTTGCAGTTGAAATGTCAGATCTTATCCAGGATGAGCTTGATCTGAAGTTTGATGCTGTTCAGTTCAACACAGACAGCAAAGTCGTCCTAGGGTATATTTGTAATGAGACAAAGCGTTTCTATACATATGTCCATAATAGAGTCCAACGTATACGCCAGTCTTCAACTCCAGAGCAGTGGAATTACGTTCGCACAGAGGAGAACCCTGCAGACCATGCCTCAAGATCCTTACCAGCATCTCACGTTTCACAAACATCTTGGTTTACTGGTCCCTCCTTCCTGCATAAGACAACAGCAACAACACAACCTACTGGGAGGTTTTAGCTTATTGAACCTGAGAAAGACTCTGAGATCCGTCAACAAGTGCAAACATGTGCTACCTACGTTTAAGAAGCAATGTTTAATGTTCATCGTTTCAACTGCTTCTCCACTTTTACTTCCATTGTAAGAGGACTTGCCTTCCTCATCCACATTTTTTTTTCCTTACCGCGAAGGGGGGTCTAAGGGCAGGGATGCCAGTATAGCTTAGTCAGTTTGTCAGTTTATTTTAGCATTTTCCTATTGACTCTTTGTATTCATGATCCTTTTGAGTTCATGTTTTACTTCAAAGCCCATCTGTTGTTGTGATTTTGGGCTATACAAATAAAATTGAATTGAACTGAACATGGCACGAGCCCACAAACAGTCAAACCCAAAAAGCAAGTGCAGGGGATGGCACAAATGTCATCTACCTCGCACTGCTGATGAAATGGCTCAAGAAAGAGATGTTGTATTGAAAGCGGTTCAGAAAACAGCCTTCTTAAAGGAGTTCTCTGCGCTGCAATCCAACCAAGCAGTGGCTAAAAACAGCCCCTTACAAAAACTAAGTCCAACCCTGGATGGCGGATTGTTATGTGTTGGGGGGAGACTCAATAATTCTGAACTGGCATCTGTGGAAAAGAACCCAATAATCCTTCCTAAGGACAGCCACGTCTCTATGCTACTCACACGGCATTACCATGTTCAGGTGAAACATCAAGGCTGTCATCTGACAGAAGGAGCAATCAGAGCTGCAGGCCTATGGATTCTGGGAGGAAAAACACTGATTAATTCATTTATCCACAAGTGCGTGACCTGTCGCAGGCTGCGAAGGAAACCAGAGGAACAATGCATGGCTGACCTACCTTCAGAGCACCTTAAAGTTTGTCCTCCATTTAAATATGTGGGACTTGACATCTTTGGGCCCTGGTCTGTCACAGCTAGACGTACCAGAGGCGAGCAAGCGGAGAGTAAGCGATGGGCCATTATGTTCAGCTGTCTTAGTTTGAGAGCTGTTCATATCGAAATGATTGAGTCAATGGACTCCTCCAGCTGCATAAATGCTCTTAGGCCTCGTTCACACTGCAGGCTGAAACAACCCAATTCAAAATTTTTTGCCCCTAAGTGGCCCAATTCAGATCTTTTCATGACAGTCTGAACGACACAGATCCGCTCTTTTCAAATGCGACCCAGGCCCCGTGGGTTTGCCGGCCTGATTCCGAAACATATCCGATCTTTTCAATTGCGGCCGCCGTCTGACCGGCCAGGCGACTTGATTCTGAATTGTACGTCATCGACACGCAACAAACGTCACCATTTTGCGTTGAAGTAGGCGGGAACGAGAACATAAACAACAACCGTGGCAGACGATGCTGCTGAGACCAGTCAGTGAAGGGAAGCAGGTCACCGATTGGATTAATATTTGGGGTGATCGCTCTATTCAGGCCAAACTCCAAGGCTCTCATCGCAACTGGGCGGTTTTTGAAAAAAAAAATTCCAGCTAAATGGCCGAGCGTGGTGTTGAACCTTTCCCGCGATGACTTTTTTTTCTTTCTCCCCTTTCCGACCGTGGTCAGAAGCGCGGGGGACCCGAGGTGATCCTCCTCCTCCTCCCTGTTCTGATCCTTAGATTCTCCAGGATTCTCCAGAACGGGTTAATAAAGAGTCCATAGCATTTATTCTGGGGGAAACCTTCGTTTTTTTACCGTTCTCCTTCTTCTGTAACACACAACATGAATGCGCGCCCAACTGCCCCCCCCCCCCTATTCTCTATCGCGGCACGCGCTTGCACACGCGGGCGCGCGGCTCCAACGCACACACATTCCTATTCCACTACAGTGGGTACAGACGATCCCGACTCCATTGCCTTCTTAAAATGAGAAGATTGTAATTGTGCTGCTCCTTCGTGAAAATAAATTTAATATTACAAAACAGCTCCGTTATTGACAACACTGTTGTTGACATCCATTGTTAAAGTTGGCTCCGCAAACAACGAGTGACGTCGTTCATTCACCGTTGAGTATTCTTCTGGCTTCTGCGCATACAGGTCTCGTTTGGGTCGTGTCACGGTCACACTGGAGACCACAAAAGTTCGGATTTACTTGGAAATGTGAACGGTCTTTCAAAAAAATCGGATTTTTTCAAAAAATCCGAATTGAGCATTAAGCCCTGCAGTGTGAACGTAGCCTTAGACGCTTCTTTGCACTCAGAGGCCCTGCAAAGCAACTCCAGTCCGATTGTGGTACAAACTTCATTGGAGCATGTAAAGAGCTTGGCATGGACAAAACTATGCAGAGGTACCTGAGTGAACAAGGATGCAGCTGGAAATTTAACCCGCCACATGCATCACACATGGGAGGCTGCTGGGAGCGCATGATTGGTGTCGCCAGGAAGATTCTTGACTCTATGTTACTACAGCAAAAGAGTAATCTAACTCGTGAAGTGTTTTGCACATTTATGGCAGAAGTAACTGCCATTATGAATGCACGACCACTCTTACCTGTATCAGCAGATCCACTCACCACTCACCACTCACCACTTATCCTCTCACCATCAATGCTCCTTACACAGAAGTCAGGAGTTCCCCCTCCTCCTGGAGACTTTAACAACAAGGACCTTTACACAAACCAGTGGAGACGGGTGCAGGCTCTTGTAAATCAGTTTTGGAGCAGATGGAGCAGAGAGTACTTACCCACTCTGCAAAGCAGACAAAAATGGACAACACCACGTAGGAATCTTCAAGTTGGAGACTTAGTCCTGCTCCGAGACAAGCAAACCGTTCGGAACTGCTGGCCAATGGCTAGAATTACTGTTACATTTCCCGGACAAGATGGCCTTGTACGGAAGGTTGAAGTGACAACAGTTGATCAAGGCACCCCAAAGACTTTTCAGAGACCTGTCACAGAAGTTGTTCTACTTCTCCCTACAGACTGATGTTTAGATTTCATAACAGTTATAGTGACCTCACAGAGGCCAGACGGGGAGTGTAAAGTTTGAAAGCTTTTAAAGCAAAGAGTTTATTTTTAACTGAAATGTAAGTTTTTCCAGATAAGAAGTTTATTTTGAAAGAGCCATTAGTTTACATCACTTCCTGTTAAAATCTTTCGGTCTCTTCTTGGCTTTTCCTGCATGCATGACAGACCCTTGTGAGAATGCTGAGCTTAATCCATGATCATCCACTGTCATCATCATTGAGGCAATGCTGTAAGTTTATCCAGTTGAAGTTAAAGAATTGTATATTGTGCTTTGTTGTGAGTTTGAGATAATTTGGAGAAGTTTTTATATTTAAAGTTATATTTTAGTCTTTAAAGAGATACTTATTAAAATATAAAGCTTTATTGATAACTGCACATGGAAACATGTTGTGAAGTTACGTACTGAATGTTATTTTGTAATGTTTGTTACAGTTTTCACCGAAAGTTGTTGAAGAACTGTGGAAGTAAATGGTGAATCTAAACGACTTTCTCTTCATTCAACATGGTTTAGCTGGATGTTTAGTAAGCAGTTTTGACACGCCGAACAAGAACATTACAATATTCCTTTCTGTTTTTGTTCATTTTCAGTTCAGTTTTAGTGTTTTCACTTCAGCAAATGTTTATCTTTCTCTGCCCAAAACCTAAGCATATTTTGGATTTAGGGTCCCTGCGACTGAGTTTGATATTTCTGAGTTTTGCTACAAATGGACAAATAAAGATAGAGAACACAAAAGGAAGTCATCAAATTTCTATGTGTGCGGGGGGGGGGGGTACTCGCCCGGGGAGTAAGTTAGTGTAGAACCGCCACTGAGTGACAAAGAGAAGAGCATGAAGCTCAAAGGTCTTCTCTGTTTCTGTGATGAAGGTCACATACCTATGTGGTGGAGCTGCAGCTGTGGTTTCCAGATGACATCCAGCAGTCTGCGCTGACGACAGAGCTCCTGCTCGTACTGGACGATGGTTCCTTCACAGAGTCTGCAGATTTCTTCAGTAGCAGCAGCTAGTCGCTCGCTGATCAACTCTCTCAGAGACTGAAGGGAAGACATGGTTCCTGCTCCGATCTTCAGCTCCAACTCCCACAAACACCGCCGTCCTCTTCACTGCAGCTCCGATCGATCATCTGCTAGTCTCACAATCACAGCAATCCACGTTGTCTTTCCGTTCAACACTTCTTCACTCATTTACGACACTTTGGAAAATGCTGAGAGTTCCACACGAACCACGTATCGTCCTTTCTGTCCAAAAACCTCACAAACGTCCCAACAGAACACCACCGACCTCTCAACACAAGCTAACGCTGCTAGCGCCTCGTGCTGTTTACTTCCGGGTCACGTGACGAGACTTTATTTAAAAAGAAACGTCTGTACTGCTTAACTGAACCCCAATAAGGTTAAAAAAGCTTCCAAATTTTTTAAAAACAGTTTTAATTCAGGAGAAAGTACAGACAAAAATCAAAACAGAAAAAAATGCATCGAGGAAACGTTTTTGACGTCATCACGCGGTGTCACGTTGCTTTTTTTTTAAACTTTATTGTTCAAAACAAATAGAACAAATAGCCGTGTCTCATTCCAATGTACAGATTTGACTACAAAACGCATCAGAGACTAACTAAACCTGATCAAATTCGTTTATTGTATTTCTAAACTACAGTAATAAATAAAGACATTTATTAAGTAAACAAAGAAACAAAAGTATTTAAAAAAAACAGCAAAAAAGATAAAAAAAATCTGTTTCTAAAGAGAATAATTACGACTATAAATAAACATTAAATTGTATAGTTAATAACAAAGACAAGCAATAATTTTAAAATACTTACATTTTACATTATTACAATGAAAAAGTAATAGAAAAAAATTACTTAATTTAATTAAAATTAGATTAACAAATTTATGAAGTATAGAACTGAGATGTAACATAATAAAAGAAAAGTGAAAAAATTAAAGATCTTTGGAATCCAAACCTTTTTTCCTGACAATCTGCAAAGATTTTAATGCTGTTTCTTGTTTTTGTGTCTTCTTCAAAGATTTTTTCAATAAAAAAAAAAAAAAACTGGAAAAATTTCAAATAAATTCCAGATTTTTTCAGATTAAGACAAAAAAACACTTAACATTTTTATTTACAGTACAGACCAAAAGTTTGGACACACCTTCTCATTCAAAGAGTTTTCTTTATTGTCATGACTATGAAAATTGTAGATTCACACTGAAGGCATCAAAACTATGAATGAACACATGTGGAATTCTATACATAACAAAAAAGTGTGAAACAACTGAGAATATGTCATATTGTAGGTTCTTCATAGTAGCCACCTTTTGCTTTGATTACTGCTTTGCACACTTTTGGCATTCTCTGGATGAGCTTCAAAAATGTGGAGAAATGCAGAAATGTGTGCTGCAGATCCCATGTTTGCCACTAGAGGGCAGCACAGCAGCTTCAGTCTTTGTCATTGTTGCTGTGTGAGCCTGAAGGAGCTTCAAAGTGAACTAGCTGCAGCTTGGTTCAGACAAACCTCCACATTCACACACAGATGTGATCCTGAAGAAGTCTGAACAGAACATTTCAGGAGAACTCTTCAGTCCAGAACATGAGCCTGCATTGTTCCTGAAACTGGGATCAGAGTTCTGCTCTCTGCTCCAACAGAAGCACCTTCATGAGCTCCTGGTTTCTTCTGGATCCTCCAACATTCAGACGCTCTCTGACTGAGTTCATGTCTGCACAGAAACCTTCAGGATTCTCTTCTTCCACACGTCTTTCACTCTGAAACTCTCTTCTGAATGTGGATCATCTCAGTCAGACGTTCAGCAGCATCAGAGCCGTGCATGTGGTCCTCCTCATGAGTCCTGAAGCTGCACCGTCAGCTGCAGAGCTTCAGAGCTGCTTCCTTCTCAGACTTTCCACTTTCTTTGGCTCTCTGGCTCTGATGCTGCTGCTGCTGCAGAAAAACCAGCAGCTGCAGAAAAACTCTGCAGAGACTCACAGAGAGAGGATGGAGGCAGCAGATGAAGCTGCTGCAGACTGACAGCTGATGGAACTGAAGCACTTTCTACATTCTAGTTCCAAATGTTCTACAGAATCCATCAGAGGTTGAAAGTCTTCCTCAGTACTGGAGTACTTTAGTTCAGCAGCTCCTCTTTTCCTCTAAGGTGAAGCTTCATGTGGACGACTTCTTCTTCTCTCCTCTTTTCTGGAGCTTGGGCTCCATGCAGTCTGATCAGCTCTGATTTGGGCTTCAGTTGATGTTTGTGATCAGGAACTCTGGATTCTTCTTAGAAGGAGACGTTCTGCCTCTTTAGCAGAGAGCAGAACGTTGATCTGATCTGTTGGAAGCGACTCCATCCTGAAGCTGCACTGCTGAGTTCCTGTCCACCAGGGGGCAGTGTTACGGCTTTGCCTGCCTTATTATTCTGCTCATCTGTCAGGTTGGGACTTCCAACACACAAACATTTGACCTTCTCACTTTATAAAAAAGTTTGTTAAACACTTTGGTGACTTTCAAATTCATAAAAGCATTTTTATCTTATTTCTGTAATTATTGGTCTAAACTTTTCTTCCTGAAGGCTGAACTGCAGCTTTCCTCAGGTCTTTCATTTTCTCCATTTTTCCCTCCTTTTCTTGGCTTCCAGCTCACCAGGCATGATCTAGACGGCGCCCTCATGTGGACGGATGAACACACGACAGAGGGGAAGGACAGAGCTGCACAGCAGGGACGAGCAGAGACCTTTGGGTCACGTGGAGTAACAATAAAAACAGTAGAAACTCCAAGAAAACCAGTAGAACCAGACTGGAAAAGATAGAAAAGTTCAAAAAACCTCTTGAAAAATGCAAAACTCTATGAACTCTGAACACTAATGACAAATAAATGGTTATTAAAAACCTTTCTGGATCAGAACCAACAGAAATAACAGGTTGATGCTGGTCAGACGTGCACACACAGGACCCTAGGGGGGTTTGAACACCTGCCCTTTCTGCCTGCTATTCAAAAGTGTCCTCTTTGTTTTGAATGAACATGAATACATTTCTGTTCAGCTGCGTCCACACTGACCGCATCTCTTTCACCGTGAGGATAATTCTCTGCTCGCCGTCTGTCCACAAATGTGTTCCTGAGCTTGACGCCGCCTGTGGGCGGAGCTTCCAGCTAATGTTTTCAGTCTGATGGCGACATGGAGCGGTGTCTGTGTTTCTGTCATTTCCACTGCATGAAGACACGGATGATGCTGAGAGGTCAGGTTTCTGGATAATGAAGAGTTCTCCAGAATTATGGGGAATCACGTCTCCATGTCTGGATCCTTCAGATTCTCTCCGTTCAGTGATCTTCTCTCCTGATGAGTCTGAAAGACGGACGCTTCCGCCATCTCTCTGTCTCTCTGACCGACTTTGAAGGCTTGCTGTCCCATGTTAACCCCAGAGGAAAACTACAAACCAGAATCAAATCAGGGACCTTTTTCTGATGGTCTCCATGGAAACCAGAAAGCTAAAGTTCAGGAGATGATCAGGCTGTCTTTCCATCAGCAGCAGCTCTCTGTCTGGCCGCCAGCTCTCCTCCTGGAGCCGCATAGCCAGATCAATGCTCCAGCTCCATGGGCCCTGCAGCAGACTGAAGGCTGAAGCCGCCTTTGGCCAACAGCAGGCAGGACGCTTCCTGAAACCCCGCTGCCCCCAAAGGGAACCAGCAGGTGCAGAGAATGAATGGAAGTTCAGGAGAACCATGGATCCATTCACTAGATGGATGTGTTTTCTACCTGCTGTCACTCAAACCGTCACGCTGCTGCCAGACCTTCACGCCGCCCACCGCTCAAATGGCGCCGCAGGACCTCAGATGGCGTCTGTACCATTGACTTAGCATTGAAAGTGGCCACGCCCACCGCGTGAATCCCGTTGGATGTGAAGCAGCTTTACAGATGAATCCAAAAGTGTCTCCAAACCCCCCAGTTTGGTATCAAACCTTTTTCTTCTGAGCTGCAGCTCGTGTCTTTGCAGCTCCGCTCGGACTCAGAGCCTCCAGACGTTCAGGTTTCAGAAAAACGCTCTAAATGAGTCCAGGAGTCACTTTGGACTTTAGCCAGACGTCTGAATTCAACACAGAGCAGATCCTGCAGGGACAGGAAGCTGCTACTAAGTACAAAATCAAACAGCAGGGGATTTTCAAAATAAAGGAACAGTATTTGTGGTGAGGTCACAGCTTCCTCATTTCGGGGTCTGACACTAAATGTTTCTGTTGAACAGAATGTTTTCTGATTGGCTTAGCCTTCTTTACACTCTGGATCCTTCAGGTTCTCCTAAAAAGAAGGCTTGGGCATGTTAACATGACAAACTCCACATTTCTTCTCTTTGTCAGGAGTTGGGATCCTAAAAATGGTGTCATTCATTTTCTTTTCCACCTCATATGGAGCAGAAAACTGTGCCTGTAGGCTGGAACCAGGCAAAGGCAACAACAGCAACACTTCCTCACCTGCACCTGTTGTTGTTTGTGTGTTGATCCACAAACACATGCTGTGAAGAGGAACCTGCAGTGAAGGCAGCCATGTTGGAGCCTCACACATGTTCTCATTAGGATCAAATGAACCAGTGTGTTTGAGACTGAAAGAAAGACTGAAGGACAAAGAAATATGAAGATTCATTAAGGATCAAATCCAGACTTTATTCATGTCTTCAGACAAAAAAGCTGCAGACATTTTACAGACACAATTGAGGTTTTTCAACACTTTTCTGACCAGAAGATGCAGTTCTGGATACAGCCAGAAGGTGTCGCCCTTCTCATTTCTAATCCAAGTTCAAACTACAGACCTGACTGATTTGGTTTGGCCATCATGTATGAAGACATCAGACCTAGAATTACAGAAAAAACATCAAAAATGTTTCACAAACTTATTTTAATAAACTAAAAAGTTATAATTTCAGTCTATTGGAAGTCATTAGAAGTGAAGCTGTGAAAGTGACCACATTTGTTCAACAACCTCATAGCAACAAGAAACTAAGCAGATTTCTCTCCAAAGAAGTTTTTTTCCTCTGTTTTCAATAAAAAAAAGACAAACAGATGTTCTGTTTGGCAGAAATGTGTTTCCACCCAGAGGAACCTGCAGCAGCTGCTGATCCATCAGAAGATTCTGGACCTGCAGAGACTTCCCACACAGCTGCCTCTGCCTTCAAAGAAGCTGCTGATCTGCATGGAGAGAGAGAGAGCTCCAAGTCTCTGCAACCAAAGCAAAGAAGCAACCAGAGAACAGAAGCACAGAGCTGAAGCAAACATCCCAGAACGTTTGCTTTGGGAGTCCCACCTTCAGTTTGATCCGCTTCAAGACAAAGTCCCACATGAAAGAGATCAAAGTGAGCTAACCAAGCGCTTCATCCAAGAGAAGCAGCTCCAAAGCACAAAGACTCCGTCTGGTTGCAGGAACTCTGGGAAAGAAGGAGCAGGACGCGGAGCAGGACCCACATTCCTGGCCCACGTGTATTGTCTGGTCTGAGGATTATTAAGCCGCCACACATCAACCAAAGAAGAGTCAGAAACAATCTTCGATAAAACTGAGGATGACTGGAAATGAGGTTCTGCACCTGTCCTATCTAAAGTAAAATCCAACGTGCAATTCCAGTCACCGCCCATCACTATAACATCCCCTGGATCACAGTTTTTCAAAAAATCCTCTAAAGTGAGGAAAAAAGGGATTCTGTGGGCACCTTTTGCAGGTGCATAAAAATTAATCAAACAAAAGTTAAACCCGTTCAGTTCAACCCTCACAGCAAGGAACCTGCCTGCGGCCACCTCACTAACGGATAAGATATTAAAACTCAGCCTAGGCGAAAAAAGAATTGTACACCCCAGCAGAGAAAACTGTACCATGTGAAAAAAAAGACTGACCCCTCCACCACAAAGCCCATTCTGCCTCAGTTGTCACATCACTATGTGTCTCCTGTAAAAACAAAATATCCAAAGACTTATCCTCAAAAATATCTTTAATAATCGCCCTCTTTTCCGGATCCCTCCCACCATTAATGTTTAAAGAGCCTGCCTTAAATGTAGACATAGAGTGAAGAAGGAAAAGGGAAAGAAATAACAGTAAAAGGATCATCCACACACACACAGTCATACTACGTCAGTGTTTCAACCTTTTTCCTCATTTTCAACCTTCTGGAGCTTTTACCCTTCAAAGCCTTCAACTGTTTGCGAATGGTAGTCACATGTTTCTTTAATCGAAACCGTTTCTTCTCATCAAGAGTATTAAAGTCAACCAATTTCTGCAAGGTTAGTGACGTGAGAATGAACTTCTCCAAATCTGGAAAATAATCAGCCACCTTAACTGATCTACCAAACGAATCATCTAGGAAGTGATTAATTTCCTCAAGTGAATAAAGGTCATCGGACGATATCTGGGACTCTGCCAGAGATACACAGTCAGAGTCTGAATCCAGCTCCATGTCTGTGGTGACAGGAGGAGGAATCACAGCAGAACAATCACCAGTAACAGCAGACTGCCCATCTCCACACCCAACCCCTTCCTCAGTCACCTCAGTGCCCATGTTATCACAATTAGAGCGGTCAGAAACACAGCCAACATTCTCCATCCCAACACACTCACCACCTTCAGACTCCTCCTGAAGCTGTGAGGCAGGAGCAACATTAATGCCTCTAACATTGACCTCACTAGTGCTGCTCTGAGCAGCTTCAGAGCTGCAACCTTCACCAGGATCTGTATCAGTTAGAAGGGCAGGGCCCCCCACACCCACCGAGTCCGCAGCGGCGAGCCCCTGCTCCACCTGAGCGGCCGGAGCGGCCTCATCAGGTTGCCCTTCAGCTGCCCTGTGAGGGCAGGCGGCGCGCTTATGCCCAGCGTTTCCGCACTCAAAGCACTTCAGATTCCCCGTGCTGGCATAGACCAAATAGTTGCCATCCCCGTGCTTCACGCGGAAGGACACGTCCAGAGTCTGAGCAGAAGAGCTCAGAAACATGAACACCTGTCTGCGGAAGGACTGCACATGCTTCAGTTTCTCACTCCTGCATCCTAAACCCACAGTTCGGAAACCGCTAGCAAACTTTCCATAACGCTGCAGCTCTTTCTCCAGAGCGTCGTTGGGAATGAACGGGGGAACACCCGAAACAATGACCCGCGTCGACGGGACCGCAAGCGGGGACACCTGCAGGAACTCCCCGCCCACAGTGACGCCACACGCGATCAAATCAGAGACTAAACGCTCCTCCGTCAGAAAAACAATCACTCCTTTGTTCATCCGAGAAGCATTAGTAATGTTGGCGTGACCAACTAAGTCGCCCACGGCAAGGAGAATTGTCTCCACAGACACCTGTGGGTCGGGCTGGACGCGGACCCCATGCCTCCGGGAACAAGGACGGCGTCTGAGACGCCATCCCGGCGAGGCGGGTGAACCGCTGATCCCCCAAACTCACCAGTGAAAGTCGTTAAAATCAGAAAATAACTCAAAATAGAAAACGAACAAAGGAGCACTAAACCACCCAAACTTTCTGTCAAACTCTCAAACTCACTCACCCACACTGTCCATGCTGTCGCCGCTACCAATCTCCCAGCATGCAGTGCAAGAAAGAAAGAAAGAAAGAAAGAGGACAATTATGTCCACCACTGTATATGAAGGCATGTTTATTTTTTTTAAAGAAGAAGAAATGAAAATAACTTTACATGTTCTGTTGCCCCATGACTCCAGTTCACAAAGGAGGTCACCACCGTGTTTTGGCCAGAAGTGCAGGACACTGAAACAGATGAACCTGACAGCCTCTCCACCTCAAAGTTATCAGAGGATCAGTCCAGGAACTCTTTGTGCATGTTGTCTCCACATAACTGACCAGTCTGATGGAGGAAAGAGGGAAAAAAACACGAGGTTCTTTTACGTTTATACATACATACACAAATACAAGAATCTTGAATCATACATTAGTTGACTGACTTAAAGTTTCACTCCAACTGAATTTTTAGCTATTATAAAATCGTTCCCAGTGTTTTTAATTTTTTATTACGATTGTGGTTTTTTTAATTCATTTTTCTGCAGCACAGCAGCTCATAAGAAATTCACCTCAGAGCTGTGGGCGGGACTGTTGGCGACACAGAGACGTTAGCCTCTGCTAATTTCCCATAAATCGTTTTATTATTTTCTCTCCTGCTAGCTTATAGCGCCTCACAAGCCCGAGCAGACGTTAGCGTAGCAAAAAAAAAAATCAATGAGCAGCATTGGAGCTATCCAGCTGTACAGTTTTGAGCCAGACACCAGCTCAGACGAGGAACTCAGGACATTAATGGATCTACCGGTATTTGTCTGCAGTAGATGCATCAGAAGCAGAGACTTTGACCCATTTATGGGAGTTCTAGCATCACACCGACATTTTTTTTTATTTTTTTGTTTTACAGCTCAATGGTTCACGTATATGCGGCAGTAGCTCAGGCGATTGAGAAGGTCGTCCAATGATCAAAGGGTTGGCGGTTCAATCCCCTCTCTCCCCAGCCAACTGTGTTGTGTCATTGGGCAAGACACTTCACCCTCCTTGCCTCCAGTGTGGCTCCACTGGTGTGTGAATGTGCATGAATGTCCCGGTGATGGTCAGAGGGGCCGTAGGCGCGAAATGGCAGCCACGCCTCTGTCAGTCTGCCCCAGGGCAGCTGTGGTTACAACAGTAGTTACCATCATCAAGTATGAATGAGGAGTGAATGAATAATGGACACAATGTAAGAGCTTTTAGTGTCTGGAAAAGCGCAGAAAAATCTAATCCATTGTTATTATTACATATTTATCTAACTAAATATCATATTACTCCAATTCAATTAAATGTTTTTCCATCCTAAATTATTGTACTTCTTGAACTCCCATGAGTCTAAGTTTGAGCCTGTAGATATTTTCATTTTTATATCAATAAAATGACTGAAACAAAATGGTTACTCACTATGCCATTGGCCATTTCTATGACTTTAACATCATGAAGCACTAGGGCTGCAAAAAAAAAGAAATAAAAAAAACCTCCTCATCACCAATGGTGCAGAAAGAATGTAAAAAAGTTTCTCTTTCCAACATCCATATGTGGTCTTATCACCCTCTCATGGTGGAAAAAGTATTATCTGAGCTTTTTTCATCCACTAAATTATCTTCAAATGGACTCGTCATGCTGCTTCACCTCTCTGAAAACAAACTAACCTTCAACTAAACCTTTCATGATTTGAGTTTGTTGTCTTGTTTTTCGTCTCAGTTCTTGTTCTGTCTTGTTTGGTTCTGTTTCCTGTTTTATTTTGAAAGGTTTCCTGTCTTGTCATGTTTTTGGAGTTTTACTTCCTTTGTCCCAATCTGTCCTGATCTTGTTCACCTGGGTCTTATCTCCCCTGTCTGTATTTAAGTCTTGTCTCTGCCTTCCTCCTGTGCTGGTCCATTATTCTTGTCATGGTGTTCTGTCATCTTGTCATGTTCCATGTTCCTCGCCACGTCAATGTAAGTTTTTGTTTTTGTTCCGTAAACCTGCTCTGCAGCGCTTTTTGTTGTTTTTGTGAATTAAAACCACTAGTCCCTGATCCTCGTGCCTCCGCCTCTGCTTCTTGGTACTACCGGCTCTCGAGCGACCCCCTCATCCTGACAAAACCTGCTCCAGACCAGGGGGGTATTCCAGGAAGCATGTTTAAACTAACCAGACTTTAACCCTGAACTCTGGCTGAAATCTGCCTGAACTTGCTTACTCTTGATATGACAGTTCCAGAAGACCGGAAATGAGTTAGCGTAATTGGTAATTAACTTGGTAACCCTGGGTTAATGCACGTGCACGTCATGTACATAATGACATTCTCAATGGATCGCCGGTTTCTGGAGTCACCATGGAAACGCGTGAATAAAAAAGAGAGCGCTATACTTAAGTGAGACTGAGTCTGAGATTTCAATGACGGCGTATGAAGATTATACGTCCATCAAAAAAGTAACACGGATTGTGACACACACACATATATATGGGGCGGCTGTGGTGCAGCGGTAGGGCGGTCAACTCATGATCGTAAGATTGCAGGTTCGATTCCCGCCTTGCACGCCCATGTGTTGAAGTGTCCTTGGGCAAGACACTGAACCCCACCTTGCCTCAGGTGGAAGGTTGGCGCCAGTGTTCGGCAGCGGAGCCGCCGCCAGTGTGTGAATGTGTGTGTGCATGGGTGAATGGGACTGTGACTGTAAAGCGCTTTGGGCCTTCGTAAGATGGTAGAAAGCGCTATATAAGTATACGCCATTTACCATATATATATATATACATATATAAAAAACTTGCCCCTTTCACTGTTCCGCGGGTGGTTTCTCACTCAAGCTCGGGTCCTCTACCAGAGACCTGGGAGCTTGAGGGTTCTGCGCAGTATCTTAGCTGTTCCTAGCACTGCGCTTTTCTGGACTGAGAGGTCTGAGATCTTTCCAGGTATCTGTTTTAGGCACTCCTCCAGCTTGGGGATTACTGCCCCGAGTGCTCCAATTAGCACAGGCACTACTATCATCTTCACTTTCCAGGCTTTCTCCAATTCTTCTCTGAGTCCCTGGTATTTCTCCAGTTTCTCATGTTCCTTCTTCCTGATGTTCCCATCGCTTGGCACTGCCACATCCACCACAACGGCTTTTCTCTGTTCTTTATCCACCACCTACAATGTCTGGTTGGTTCGCCATTACCATCCTATCAGTCTGGATCTGGAAGTCCCACAGGATCTTTGCCCTCTCATTCTCTACCACCTTCGGGGGTGTTTCCCATTTTGACCTTGCGGTTTCCAGTCCATATTCTGCACACATGTTCCTGTATATTATTCCAGCCACTTGATTGTGGCGCTCCATGTATGCTTTAGCAGTTATGCAGTTTATGCAGTTATGTGCTGGATTGTTTCAGGCGCCTCTTTGCACAGCCTACACCTTGGGTTTTGTCTGGTGTGGTAGATCTGAGCCTCTATCGCTCTGGTGCTCAGGGCTTGTTCCTGAGCTGCCAGGATGAGCGCTTCAGTGCTGTCCTGTAGGCCAGCCCTCTCTAGCCATTGGTAGGACTTCTTGATATCAGCCACTTCAGTTATGGTCCGGTGGTACATCCCATGCAGGGGTTTGTCCTCCCATGAGGATCTGTCCTCCAGCACTGTATCCTCTGCTCTCCATTGCCTGAGACATTCACTGAGCACACTGTCAGTTGGGGCCTTGAGCTTGATGTACTCATGCATCTTGGATCTTTCATCCTGGATAGTGGCTTCTACGCTCACTAGTCCTCGGCCTCCTTCCTTGCGGCTAGCATACAGTCTCAGGGTGCTGGATTTGGGATGGAACCCTCCATGCATGGTGAGGAGCTTTCATGTCTTAACGTCCGTGGTCTGTATCTCTTCCTTTGGCCATCTTATTATTCCTGCAGGGTATCTGATAACTGGCAGTGCGTAGCTGTTTATTGCCCGGGCCTTATTTTTGCCATTGAGCTGGCTTCTCAGGACTTGCCTTACCCGTTGGAGGTATTTAGCTGTTGCAGCTTTCCTTGTTGCCTGCTCCAGGTTGCCATTTGCCTGTGGGATTCCGAGGTACTTGTAACTGTCCTCAATGTCTACTATTGTTCCTTCTGGGAGTGAGACCCCTTCTGTGTGGACTACCTTGCCTCTCTTTGTCACCATCCGGCTGCATTTCTCGAGCCCGAATGACATCCCAATGTCAGTACTGTAGATCCTGGGGGTGTGGATCAGGGAGTCAATGTCACGCTCGCTCTTAGCATATAGCTTGATGTCATCCATGTAGAGGAGGTGACTGATGTTGGCCCCATTTCTGAGTCGGTATCCATAGCCAGTCCTGTTGATTATTTGGCTGAGGGGGTTCAGACCTATGCAGAACAGCAGTGGGGACAGAGCATCACCTTGGTATATCCCGCATTTGATGTATTCTTGTGCAAGTGGCTTCCCATTGGCTTCAAGGGTGGTTTTCCACAGCTTCATTGAGTTTCCTATCAAGGCTCTTAGAGTCCTGTTGATGTTGTACAGCTCCAAGCATTCAGTGATCCATGTGTGTGGCATTGAGTCATAGGTACGGTGGCCCAGAAGGGTCACAACACAACACATTAACTTACCCCACAACACATTAACTTACCCCACAACACATTAACTCACAACACAACACATTAACTCACAACACAACACAATAAGTCACAACACAACACATTAACACACAACACAATAAGTCACAACACAACACATTAACTCACAACACAACACAATAAGTCACAACACAACACATTAACTCACAACACAACACAATAAGTCACAACACAACACATTAACTCACAACACAACACATTAACTCACAACACAACACAATAAGTCACAACACAACACATTAACTCACAACACAACACAATAACTCACAACACAACACATTAACTCACAACGGAAGTAAATCAGCAATGGAAGTGCTTTTATTCTGACATTTCCACTGGGCTGAGTGGCTAACTACCTAACAGAAAGTAACGTCACAGTGAGCTGTGGAGGGAGCACGTTTATTCTACATGAGAAGCTAGCAGCAGGTCTAAAATTGCGGTCAAAAGTGCATAATTTGGGCGGTTTTAGGGTTGGTTCGGCGGGTTTTTCCCCTAATGAGTATATAATAGTGGACTATGTTAGGCCGTGTGGCTGTTGGAATTCTATGTACTGAAGCCCTGTGAACGGCAGAGCTTAATGGACCGGACTCTGTCATCTAACCTGTTGTTGGGAGAAACGCCCCGCCTCTTAGAAATTGTGTTCTTTAAAGCCTGAAAGTGCCATCTCTCCACATTTTTCGTGTCAAGTTTTGGGGACCGCCTGCGTGTGTGAAAGGAGGAGGGAGTGGAAGAAAGGAGAAGAGCATATGCAGGGACAGGGAGGGTACGGTTGTGTGTGTTGGGGACCGCCTGCTTGTGAGCAGAAGAAAGGATAGGAGCGGAGCACGTGCAGCCCCAGGGAGGAGCGGAGCGCGTGCAGCGACAGAGAGGGGTGTGAGCGCGGAGCGGTGTGCGTTAACATTGTGTGTGTGTTGGGAACGCATGCTTGTGTGAGCTGAAGAAAGGAGAGGAGCTGAGCGCGTGCAGCAACAGACAAGGGTGTGAGCACGGAGCGGAGTTTGGGTTAACACACTGTTTGTGTTCAGAAGAAGAAGAACCGCTCTGCCGTCACGGAGCTTCAGTACATAGAACTCCAACAGCCACAGCCGACTCGAAAACCGCCCAAATTATGCACTGTTGACCACAAATTTAGACCTGCTGCTAGCTTCTCATGTAGAATAAACGTGCTCCCTCCACAGCTCACTGTGACGTTACTTTCTGTTAGGTAGTTAGCCACTCAGCCCAGTGGAAATGTCAGAATAAAAGCACTTCCATTGCTGATTTACTTCCGTTGTGAGTTAATGTGTTGTGTTGTGAGTTATTGTGTTGTGTTGTGACTTAATGTGTTGTGTTGTGAGTTATTGTGTTGTGTTGTGAGTTATTGTGTTGTGTTGTGAGTTAATGTGTTGTGTTGTGAGTTAATGTGTTGGGTTGTGACTTATTGTGTTGTGTTGTGAGTTAATGTGTTGTGTTGTGAGTTAATGTGTTGTGTTGTGAGTTAATGTGTTGTGTTGTGAGTTATTGTGTTGTGTTGTGAGTTAATGTGTTGTTGTGAGTAAATGTGTTGTGTTGTGAGTTATTGTGTTGTGTTGTGAGTTTGTGTTGTGTTGTGAGTTAATGTGTTGTGTGGTAAGTTAATGTGTTGTGGGGTAAGTTAATGTGTTATGGGGTAAGTTAATGTGTTGTGTTGTGACCCTTCTGGGCCACCGTACATAGGCCTTCTTCTAATCCAGTGGTTCCCAAACTTTTTCTGCAGGGCCCCCCTTTCTGAAGATTAGAATATTTTCGAGCCCCCCCACACTGACACAAACATACAACTCCTTTGTTTCTAAACTCCACTGCGCCTTATAACATGTGGTTAATGAGAAATCTTTCTCTGAACGGTAGAATTCTGTTATCTAAAGCTGAAGGAATCTCTAGATCTGTCGATGTGTCTCTGTCTTTAGAAATGCCAAAACACATCTGTAACCTATTAAACAAATTTGGAGGAAAAAAATGTCATTACTTAAGGAAAAAGGTTTTGTGTAACACCAGAAAATATGGGGGCATGGATGTATTAACCTTTGAAACTTTAAACAACTCTTTTAAGTAATTTATTGAAAGGGGAAGACAATATCTGGAATGTTTTTCCCAAATAAATATTTGACACAATGGGAGGCATTAAATCTTGCTAAAATGTAATTGTAAAATTGAAAAATTACCCACAAAACTTTCAAACTCCAGCTGGCCTGGAAACTCCTTTATAAACATAATTTTTCTCCAACAACTTGTTGTATTTGGAATAACAGTAATGTACAATACAAGAAAAAATCACTTTTTTTCCTACATGGTATGATAATGATATTGTTTTAATCAGACAACTTTTCAATTCTCATGGACATCTTCTGATGTATGAAGAATTTCTTTTAAAATTCGGTATTCCTGTTCCACCCAGAGAATATGCAATAGTGTTAGATGCCATTCCAACCAGTCTACTACAACTGTTTAAAGGGATTTATAACACAAGTCAATTAAGAACCCAGACAATTTTTGGGACAATGTGGATATTTGTGTTCATTCAGTTTCCAATAAACAAATAAGAAATCTTTTACATCCCACAACCTTACCTGCTGGGAGGTTTTATTGGGAATCCACATTTGTGGACATTAACTGGACATATGCTTGGACTACTAGCAATAAATACTGTCTAAATAACAAAATAAAAGAGGTGTCCTTCAAAATATTGCATTGTATATATCCTACCAAAATTTGAGTAGATTTGTTGTGGATATGGACCTGTTTTGTTCATTCTGTGGAACTGCAGGAGGAAATTATTTATTATCTGTTTGTGGACTGCAGACATACAAATATGTTTTGGATTGAAGTGGGAAACTATATTGGAAGAATAACTAAACAAACTGTTACATTTGTTGTTACATTGTTACATTTTTAGATAAAGACATTATTCTGGGTTACCTTAATGTCAAAGTAGACAAAGATTGTATCTTCATTACACAATTGTTTTTATTATTGGCAAAATTCCATATCCATAAAGCCAAATGGTCAAACTCCAAACCTAAATTCCAGCAATTTTTGAGTGAAATCAATCAGTAATGTACCATTATCAAACATCTGCAAAACCAAAAAGCTATTCGGACTAATTTAATTTTTGAAAGATTTTTGAAGTAATAATTCTTTTTGTCTTATGTTGTATATATATGTGTGCATATTTATATACTTTTTGTTGTATTTCGTATATTTTTCTGCAATATGTACACATTTCAATTCCCCCTGAGACATTCACATTGTTATTGTATTATGTTGTTTGTCAATAAAGTATGAAAAAAAAAAACTCCACCGCGCCCCCCCCTGCAATACCTCCGCCCCCCAGTTTGGGAACCTCTGTTCTAATCAATCCAGGCATTGCACAGGTTGGTGTGTCGTGACTTGCAGTCTTGAGCGACTGTTCTGTCAACCAGGAGTTGGTGTTTGGCTCCTCTGGAGTCTCTACCAATGCCCTTCTGAGTGTTGCTCATGTATTGATCCCTGTGCCTATTTATCTTGGTTGCAATGATGCCTGACATGAGCTTCCATGTTGTGGAGAGACAGGTTATTGGTCGGTAGTTGGATGGGACTGCACCCTTTGAGGGATCCTTCTGGATCAGGATCGTTCGCCCTTCTGTTAGCCATTCGGGGTGAGTCCCATCTCTTAGCAGCTGGTTCATTTGTGCTGCCAGGCGCTCGTGGAGTGCGGTGAGCTTCTTTAACCAGTAGGCATGTATCATGTCAGGGCCCGGTGCTGTCCAGTTCTTCATACCTGAGACTCTTTCTTGGATGTCTGCCACTGTGATGGATACTGGATTCTGTTCAGGGAGGTTGCTATGTTCTTCTCTTAGAGAGACCAGCCACTGGGCATTGCTGTTATGTGCTGTCTCTTTCTCCCATATACTTTTCCAGTACTGTTTAGTTTCTAGCCTTGGTGGGTCTGCTCGGCTGTTTTGACCCTGCCACTGAACGTACACTTTCGCGGGTTGAGTTGATATACTATTATCATATATATATATATATATATATATATATATATATATATTACTTGAGTAGCACCAGATCCCTGAGCACCAGAGCGATAGAGGCTCAGATCTACCACACCAGACAAGACCCAAGGTGTAGGCTGTGCAAAGAGGCGCCTGAAACAATCCAGCACATAACTGCAGGATGTAAGATGCTGGCAGGTAAAGCATACATGGAGCGCCACAATCAAGTGGCTGGAATAATATACAGGAACATGTGTGCAGAATATGGACTGGAAACCCCAAGGTCAAAATGGGAAACACCTCCGAAGGTGGTAGAGAATGAGAGGGCAAAGATCCTGTGGGACTTCCAGATCCAGACTGATAGGATGGTAATGGCGAACCAACCAGACATCGTAGTGGTGGATAAAGAACAGAGGAAAGCCGTTGTGGTGGATGTGGCAGTGCCAAGCGATGGGAACATCAGGAAGAAGGAACATGAGAAACTGGAGAAATACCAGGGACTCAGAGAAGAACTGGAGAAAGCCTGGAAAGTGAAGGTGAAGGTGGTGCCTGTGGTAATTGGAGCACTCGGGGCAGTAACCCCCAAGCTTGAGGAGTGGCTACAACAGATACCTGGAAAGACCTCAGACCTCTCAGTCCAGAAAAGCGCAGTGCTAGGAACAGCTAAGATACTGCGCAGGACCCTCAAGCTCCCAGGCCTCTGGTAGAGGACCCGAGCTTGGAGGAGAAACCACCCACCTCAAATATTCGAAATGTTTAATTGACAGATTCTCCCGAGCACATTTTTAGTGCAAGGGGACATCCAACATACTTAATCCTGATTGGCGACAGAAGTTGACATTAAAATGTTGACTCAGACCGACTCAGGACTCAAAATATACAATAAAACCTACTCTGCTAGAGAAAGTGGTGTTTGGTAAAGAGTTGGTGATGTTTCAGAGCTGAAACAGTCACATTTAAGAAAGACAAAATGGTCAATGTGACTGATGAACCAATCAAATAACTGGATGGAACTCTGTGATCTCATGTCAGTCATGGGTTCAACAGTCAGAACTAAACCTGAGGAGTCTAGCTTTGGAACCAGCAGAGAACCAACAGACAGCAGAAACCCACACTGTTGGAAAGACTCCACACTTCTGACTGATGTTCATGTCCACTTTATTCTTCACAGTAAACATTAGAACAGAACACTGAGAACCAAAACGAACAGAGGAACAGGTTTAAAGTCTACAACAAAACAGGAATCACAAGAACACCAGACAGAAACACCAGTCTGGTTCTTTAAAATTTTATATTTAAAACAATACTGAAATGTTCATGAACCACATAGTGTAAGATTTAGAGATGTATAAAATAATTCTAGTTTCATCATGTTAACACACAGACTTACACAACATTGTTTTAGCTTATACCATGGTCCAGGTAAATAATTGATTCTGCTGCTGCTGGGTATAGATTAAAAAGTGATAATCCACAGTGATAACTGTACGCCTAAAAAGAAGCTCCAGTCACATAGCTTTAATGTTAGGCTGTACGGTGGCACAGTAGTTAGCACTCTTGCCTCACAGCAAGAAGGCCTGGTTCAAGTCCCGGCTGGGGGACATGAAAAACAACATCAATGGGGGACCTTTCTGTGTGGAGTTTGCATGTTCTCCCCGTCTATGTGTGGGTTCTCTCCGGGATCTCTGGCTTCCTCCCACCGTCCAAAAACATGCTTCATAAGTTAATTGGCAACTCTAAATTGACCATAGGTATGACTGGGAGAGGGAATGGATGTGTGATTGAGGACATTCTACCCTGCGACAGACTGGCGACCTGTCCAGGGCATCCCCTGCCTTCGCCCACAAGTGGCCGGGATATTCTCCGGCAGCCCCGTGACCCCGAAAGGGACAAACGGTGCAGAAAATGAATGAATAGCTTTAATGTTCTACATCACTGTGCTGGCTACTCTACCATAACCTTTAGCTTAATCATCTGGACAAAAACAAGCGGTGAACTTTATCTCTGAACTGATTTTATTTAACACATCGTGACGGTCAGCATAGATATCCCTTTCCTTTGCAGCTGTAGTCAAAGTCAGTGCTGGCCCCGCCGGTGCGTTATGTTACAGTGACAATGGGCCACATCACGTAACAAATAGTCCGTTTGATTTTGAAAAACGCGAATTAAAACCAAAAAATAACAAAAATAAAGTACTAAAAACTGATTGAATATGTATTTCCTTTGTAAGTGACCATAGTATAAGCAGGTTAATGGCCTTCAAAGTGTACAGTATGAGAAATTAATGTACTTTGCAGAAGAAACAGATCGGTCTTCCACGGTGTATAATAATGCACACTTTTCTGTCAGTGTCCCATGCATAAACAACAACAACAATGGTTAACTTAAAAACTTTAGACAATATCATAAAGTACAAAAATCTAGTTAGAAAAACCAACCGACAAAAATTGAACATTATCACCATTTCTCTAAAAATCAAATCTTACCCTCATAATTCAAAACAGCACATTTCTATTTAGAGGTATATCTAAAATAATGAATTTCATGAAGTTAAAGATCTTAAAAAGAGAAACTCATAATGTTTAGAATCATTACACAATCCCTGATTTGAGATATGTGAGCATAGTGGCTTATAGATGTTAAACACCTAAAAATAATGTCTTAAAATTTTACAATGTTAAGTCAGAAGAACAAAAAAGAATGGTTTCAGCACTCACGTCAGATTCAGTAAACTGTTCATTTCAATGCATCCAATAAACACTACTGCCTCCTTATTACTAAATAACTGCATCAATGTGGTATGGAGGCCACCAGCCTGTATACCTTTTAGTGAAAGATCAGGATGCTTTGACCTCAGGTCAGTTTCTCTTCTGCATGAGTTCTCTTATTTAAGGTCAAATACAACACTAAAACTTTTGGCAAATACTTCACACAAAAGGGTAATTTGAGACTAAATACATCACTAAAACTTGTTTTATATTGTTTACACAAAAAAGTTGTCATGTGTCTTTTAGGTTGAAATAAAGAGTATAACCTTTTTTACAATCTTTATAAGAAAAACGCTTTTCTCCTGTGTGAGTTCTCATGTGTTTTTTGAGACAAGATATAGAACTAAAATTGTTTATCACATTCTTCACATGAAACGGGCAGTCCTCTTTCGTGCATTTTCATGTGAGTCTTAAGACTAGATGTTTGATAAAAAATTTTTTTACATTCTGTACAAGAAAAAGGCTTTTCTCTTGTATGAGTTCTTATGTGGTTTTTTAGATTAGATAGTTGACTAAAACTTTGATCACATTCTGTACAAGAAAAAGGCTTCTCTCCTGTGTGAGTTCTCATGTGTGTTTTGAGATTATGTACAAAGCTAAAACTTTTATTACATTCTTTACAAGAAAAAGGCTTTTCTACTGTATGAGTTCTCATGTGTTTTTTGAGATAAGATTCATGACTAAAACATTTATCACATTCTTTACAAGAAAGGGGTTTTTCTGTTTTATGAATTCTCATGTGTGTTTTTAGAACATGTGCAAAACTAAAACTTTTATCACATTGTTTACAAGAAAAACACTTCTCTGCTGTGTGAGTTCTCATGTGTTTTTTGAGACTAGATTTTTCACTAAAACTTTTAACACATTCTGTACAAGAAAAAGGCTTTTCTCCTGTATGAGTTCTCATGTGGTTTTTTAGATTAGATACGTGACTAAAAGTTTTATGACATTCTTTACAAGAAAAGGGCTTCTCTCCTGTATGAGTTCTCATGTGTGTTTTGAGATTATATAAAAAACTAAAACTTTTATTACATTGTTTACAGGAAAAAGGCTTTTCTCCTGTATGAGTTCTCATGTGTTTTTGGAGACTAGATGAGTCACTAAAATCTTTATTGCATTCTATACAAGAAAAAGGCTTTTCTCCTGTGTGAGTTCTCATGTGTTTTTTGAGAGTAGATATCAGACCAAAACTTTTATCACATTCTTTACAAGAAAAAGGCATGTCTCCTGTGTGAGTTCTCATGTGTTTTTTGAGAGTAGATATCAGACCAAAACTTTTATTACATTCTTTACAAGAAAAAGGCTTTTCTTCTGTATGAGTTCTCATGTGTTTTTTGAGATAAGATTCATGACTAAAACATTTATCACATGCTTTACAAGAAAGGGGTTTTTCTGTGTTATGAATTCTCATGTGTGTTTTTAGAACATGTGCAAAACTAAAACTTTTATCACATTGTTTACAAGAAAAAGGCTTGTCTCCTTTGTGAGTTCTCATGTGTTTTTTGAGACTAGATTTTTCACTGAATCTTTTATCACAATCTCCACAAGAAAAAGGCTTTTCTCCTGTATGAGTTCTCATGTGGTTTTTTAGATTAGATACTTGACTAAAACTTTTATCACATTGTTTACAAGAAAAAGGCTTCTCTCCTGTATGAGTTCTCATGTGTGTTTTGAGATTATATACAAAACTAAAACTTTTATTACATTGTTTGCAAGAAAAAGGCTTCTCTCCTGTATGAGTTATCATGTGTTTTTGGAGACTAGATGAATTACTAAAACTTTTATCACATTTTGTACGAGAAAAAGGCTTTTCTCCTGTGTGAGTTCTCATGTGCATTTTGAGAGCAAATACATGACTAAAACGTTTATGGCATTCTACGCAAGAAAAAGGCTTTTCTCCTGTGTGAGTTCTCATGTGTGATTCGAGATGAGATATAGAATTAAAACTTTTGTCACATTCTTTACAAGAAAAAGGCTTTTTTGCTGTATGTCCCATGTTTGTTTTGAGATTAGATAAATAACTAAAACTCATCCTCTGATCTCTGTTCTGTGGGTTTGTCTCTTCATCTGTAGTTGATCTTGATTTTTCATGTTGGTTTCCTTCTTCATTCTGACTATCAGTTACATTAAAGCTCTGCTGATTGTTTAGATCTGCTTCACTGTTCTCATCTTCCTCATTAGTAGGAATCTCCATCAAGGTATCAGTCTCCTGCTTCAGATCAGCCTGATCTTCCTCCTGACTGAAGAGCTCCTCTTTAATCTGTGGAAGTTGTTGTTCCACTTGTTCCTCTTTAATATGTGGTGGTTCTGGTTCCTGCAGTTTCTCTTTAATCTGTGAGGTTTCTGGTTCTCCATGTTCCTCTTTAATCTGTGAAGTTTCTGGTTCTCCGTGTTCCTCTTTAATCTGTGAAGTTTCTGGTTCTCCATGTTCCTCTTTAATCTGTGAAGTTTCTGGTTCTCCATGTTCCTCTTTAATCTGTGAAGTTTCTGGTTCTCCATGTTCCTCTTTAATCTGTGAAGTTTCTGGTTCCCCGTGTTCCATTCTTAAATTACTCTGTCTGTTGCACAGATCCTCTTCACTTGAATAATGCTGAGGGAGGACTGTAGAGAAAAAAAGACAAAAAAGGACAACTTTTATGCTTTAAAGGTATTTCTGTATTCTTAATACATAGTCTGTCCTGGTTCTATTTAGTCTTTCATTCTTCAGTAGGTCAAACACCTTAATTTAAGAAACTAATAAGTTTTCAAAAAGGGTTACTATACATTTTAATAAACACACACTCCCCACACTGACAAACTCATTTTTTACAGTAATAGGGTGGTGGTCATTAATCTTGTATTTTCTACTTCAGTGTTTTTCAACCAGTGTGTCGTGGGAGATGGTCAGGTGTGCCATGTGAAATTGCCCTCATTATCTAATCTAAAAAACATTTACCCATCTCCAGGATATCAGCTCTGTGTTCATCCTTCATTTAACACAATTATACCACAGCAACTCATTTGCAAACTGGACAAGCTGGGTGTTGACACCCCCATCTGCAACTGGCTTCTGGACTTCCTTAGCCGAAGACCACAAACAGTGCGTGCCAGCAACAACACCTCAAATACAATCATTGTCAACACTGGGGCACCCCAAGGCTGTGTGCTTAGTCCACTGCTCTTCCCTCTGCTGACACATGACTGCACAACAACCTACAGCACCAACCACCTTGTGAAATTTGAAGACGACACAACTCTGGTGGGTCTCATCACCATGGTCGATGAGACCAACTACAGGGAAGAGGAAGATCTGCTGACAAAATGTTGCAGGGGCAATAACCTCCTGCTAAATGTCAGCAAGACAAAGGAGATTGTTGTCAACTTCCAGAGGGGCCACACTCAACACCTGCCACTGATCATTGATGGTACTGCTGTGGAGAGAGTGAAAAGCACAAAATTCCTGGGGGTTCACATCAATGAGGACATCTCCTGGATCGCCAACACCACATCATTGGCAAAGAAAGGTCAGCAACGTCTCCACTTCCTGTGGAAACTTAAAAGATCAGGTGCTTTTTCAAGCTATCATGACCACATTCTATAGAGGGACCACTGAGAGCATCCTCTCCAGCTGCATCAGTGTGTGTGTGTGTGTGGGGGGGGGCAGCTTAGTCAACACAGCCAGGAGAATCATTGGAGACCCCCCCCCTCCCCTGCAGGACTTATACATCACCCGCCTCACCCACAAAGCACTAACAATTGTCAAGGATCTACACCACCTGCACACAACCTGTTCAGCCTTCTGCCCTCGGGGAGGAGGTACAGGAGCCTCTGCTCCCACACCACCACATTCAAAAACAGCTTCACACAACATCGCCATCAGTTCATTTTCAATGAACAAAACTCTCTCCAAAATATACAAACTTTTATGTAAATTAGATAATAATATCTCACTTCCAATAACAATATAGCTGTTGGCGGGATCCTGTGTCAGACCATGGAAAGAGTGAACAAACCATGAAGCTCAGAGAAGCGAGTCTATCTGCGTTCGGCGGCTGTTTGCACAACATCTCCCATGTTGCATTGGGTTAAATTTACAGCATCTCAGCGCACAATGAGTCTTTTTGTTAAACGCTTTGAAAACACAACAAACACACAGTTTCTAAATCTTTTAACTTAACTTTTGGTACAACTTTTAGAAAGAACAGCTGCAATGTCCAGCTTTTTCTGCCACAATTATCACAAAAATGCATGTGAGATTGTGGAGGAACTGTAGATCAGACTATAAGTTTCTCCTTTTTTTTTTGGATGCTGGTGTGCCGCAGGATTTTTGTCAAGGTTAAAGTGTGCTGTGGCTCAAAATAGGTTGAAAAACACTGCCCTACCCCATCTCTCATGGGGGGAGTCAGACGCTCAGTGGTGGAGGCTGTGGCCCGGGGATGAATGGCGGCCTACGGGAAAAAATTTTGTGGCCCTCAATAAATCCTAAATGATCATTATTAAACCAGCTGTACATTGCTTGGAAAAATATTGTTTCATTTCTGGCACAATCTGCAGGCAAAAAAAGGGTAATTACGCTCAGGTGTCAACGGTACAGTGTATTAATTTCACCACAAGAGGGCAGACAACATTTTCTATGTCACTGCCTCTGCATAAGGAAGGTCCGTGACGATGGTGGTAGAAATTGAATCAGAGCTGGAATCAGAGGGAGAGAGAGATGAAGTCATGTGCTTCCGGTTCCAGTTTACAGCACAGGACGCGTGTTTGGCTCTCTGCGGCTATACAACTATCTTCAAATGACTTAAAAAGTTGATTTTTTCCAAAAAAAAGAGAGCTGACCATGGCCCCTAAGAAAAACCAGGACTACAAAGACCTTAAAAAGTCTCTTGATGATATCCAAGCTGCTTTGTATCCCTTTATGGAATAAGTGAATGCTAAGATTACTCCGATCTTGGATCTAATGGAAGACTTCTGAAGATTCCTAGCTCAAAACGAGCAACAAGAAAACCGGGTCGACATTCTGGAGAAAAGACTGGACGATGTGGAACAACAACTAAGGGTGAATAATGTAATTCTCACTGGAGTACCGATTAAACCTCGGGCAAAGCTAAATGCAGCTGGAGTTAGCATTGCTAATGCTAATAGCGCTAGGAGTTCTGAAACGCAGAGCAGTGGAGAGTCTCTGGATCACCAAGTGGAATCATTTCTCACGTTTAAAGGGATTTTCCTGGATCTAAACACCATCGAGACCTGCCACCCGCTCCCCAGGAGAAAGGAGACGGATAAACCAGCGATCCTCATCAGGTTTGTGAATCAAAAACACAATCTCGCTCTGATGAATCGACGTAAAAATCTCAAAGGATCGGCTGCTTATCTGAACGACCATCTGACCAGGAGGAATGCTGAAATCTCAAAACATGCACGGCTTCTAAGGAAGCATAAGCAGATTGAGAACACTTGGGTTAAAGGCTGCAGGATTAACGTCAAACCACTCGGTCCACCGGACCGGTCCAAGGTTCTTGTTGTGAACACCATGAAGGACTTTGAGAAGTGTTTGATCACGGATGTCTGAAACAACATGGAGTAATGCATCAAAGAGCCAAATAATTTGAAGAAATATGACGCCTAGATTCATCATTTTCTCCAAAAGTCTGAAGTGAACCTGATTAACAGCAAAACTCTGACCTGCAGACAAGTTGACCTCAACTCTTAGGCGTCGCTGTTATCAGCTGAAGAAGGATATGGATCTCTATCTAATGTCTGCAGACATCACATCAAAGAGACCTGTAAACTCTGTTTAAACCCAGAAGAACGGCTGTTCATCAGCAGAAGAAGGAAAACCAACCTTGGTCATTCTACAAAATATGGACCCTTCTTATTTTATTTCACAGCGTTACTTTATCATAAAAATAAATAAATAAAAATACAAAAATATAATAAAACAAATGATTAATCAATTACTGAAAATGGTTAAATTGATTGACTTTTAATGATATTACTTCACTTGCTCCAAAAAAAATTGATAAATTGATTCATGATGTAGCGGCTGCGGGCTTATGAGCCACTAAAGAGGCTGTGGCAGGTCCTGTTTGCGACGCGCGCCACAAAAAACTATGACCAAGAAATCCACTTTGTTTGTGTGTCGTGATTTATTCCACTTCATCGTTGCCACAGATGAAACTTATGATACGATCCATCAAAGCAGAGTTCATAATCATGTATAACAGTGGTCAACAAAAAATACTGGGCCCTGTGCACCCTCTCTATATCAAACCAGCAAACCAAACTAACACAGGTGACAGGTGTGCCTAAATGACGTCTTAACTAATCACGTGACCAAAAAAGGAATTATAAACAAACATGACCATGGCGACTACACACCAGCCCCTAATTATTTGGCAAATAGACAAATAATTACACACACAAAAGAAACATTAAATCAGCATAAACAATACAAATTCATTTAGTTCTGTTTTTCTACTTTTTTTGTGTTTGTTAGTCAATTGGCCTCCAGTAGCCGTATCTGTCCTTCAAAAGATGATGAGTCCTTAAATCCATGAAATCTTCACTTCTTCATGAAGCTAATCCTTTTGATTTTTCAGCCTCCAGCAGTAAAACCATCTTTGTAATTGGTCGATCAAGCAGCTGGTCTTTGTCTTGACTCTAACTTGACGTACCAATCCTCTTTTGTCTGGGAAAGCCTGTATTACTTTGCCCAAAACTCACGAATTTCTGGGTGCTGTGCTATCCACGATAAGCACTATGTCTCCAGGAATTAGGTTCCTCTTCATTCCAAGTAATCTTTGTCGCTCCTGTAGTTGTGGCAAATATTCTTTTGTCCATCTTTTCCAAAACAAGTCTGACACATACTGAACTTGTTTCCAACGTCTACATGCATAGACGTCCGCAGCATCAAAGAGTTCTGGTGGCAGTAATGGTGAAGTCTTCAATAGCAGAAGATGATTTGGAGTTAAGGCTTCTAGATCATGAGGATCCAAAGACGTTGTAGTCAATGGACGACTGTTAATGATTGGAATTAAGAACCTTGCGTATGGATCTGATTAGTCGTTCCCAGGATCCACCATGATGGGAGGCAGTGGGTGGATTGAACTTCCACTTATTTCCCTTCTGGAGAAGCATGCTGTTGAGCCTTGCTTGGTTCCACCCTTCCATAGCTGTCCTAAGCTCATGTTCCGCTCCAACAGAATTCTTACCATTGTCTGACCGTATCTCTTTGATTTGACCACGTCTTGCAATGAAACGTCTTAAGGCATTTATGAAAGAGTCTGTATCCAGCGAAGATGCTACTTCAATATGGATTGCACGTATGGTCATACAAGTAAAAATAACTCCATATCTTTTCACAACACTTCTTCGACTCCTTACTTTGAAAGGCCCAAAATAATCAACGGCAACATATGTAAACGGTGGTTCATCAGGTGTGATTCTCTCTTTTGGCGAATCAGCCATGTGTTGAGACATGGGTTGTGCATTTAGTCGACAACAGAGAACACATTTCTTTAGAATACTTAGTATAGCAGAGCAGGCCCCTGTAATCCAGTACTTTTCTTGAAGCTTAGAGAGCATGTGATTACGACCACTATGCCCCACTTGATGATGGATGTGTTGCAGTATAAGGTTGGAAATATGCAAGTCCTTAGCCAGTATAACTGGATGTTTAGTCTCCAGTGGCATTGAAGATCGGCTAAGCCGTCCACCAACTCGTAGTACACCATTTGTTATGATTGGACAGAGTTTGTGGACATGGCTGGATCTTACCCAACTCCACTATGTAAACAGGAGAATTCCTCTTTAAATCTTGTTTTTTTGCAGTACTTGATTATCTCCTCTTCAGCTTCTTCTACATCCTCCACAGTTAAACGTCTTTCAACATATTCCTGTTTACTTAGGGCCCTTTAATTTTCTTAGAGATTGGTTGTTGCTTTTCATTTGTCTTGGTAGTTTTTGCGATTGAAAGAGCTTTCTCTCGGTGGGGCACCATAATCCACCTTTTGAACTTCAGAAGCCAAGCAACAGTAGTCTTTAACCTGGCCCAAGAGGAGAAATGATGAATAATGGTCATAACTGGATCAACCTTTTCACTGGCTTGAAGTGGATTTGCAACCATTTTCTTGACCTCAGGGTCATGTAAGGGAAGTTGGTCGATATCTTCAGGATTCACTGGCCATTCCCTTTCATGTTGCATGAGGAAAGAAGGTCCAGTGGTCCACATCGTGTCTTTAAGAAAGGCATCCACTTTTGAACCACGAGAGGCCAGATCAGCTGGATTGTTTGTGGTGTAAACGAACCTCCACTGAGAAGACTGGGAGTTCTTAAGTATCTCAGAGACTCTGTTAGCAACAAAAACTTTAAATCCGGATGTCTCATTCTTGATATATTTGAGAACAGAGGCACTGTCAGTCCAAAAAATAGACTCTTTCAGATCCATGTTTAGTTCTCTGTGCAAGAAGCCTTCAATTCGACTTGCCATTGTGGCAGCTGTGAGCTCCATTCGTGGTGTGCTGACTGTCTTTAATGGAGCTACTCTCGCCTTTCCGATGAGAAAAGCACAGTGTACTTGTGACTCTGTGTTGCATGACAGCAAGTAGGCGACAGATCCATAACCAAGTTGACTTGCATCACAGAAGAGGTGGAGTTGTGCTTGTGTTACTTTTCCAAAGTTCTGTGGTTTCAGGCATCTTTCAGTGTTAAAGTCCTTCAGAAGATGTAGTTCTTGCAACCATTTCATCCATTTTTTGGCAATATCTTCTGGTATGGTGTCATCCCAACCAACTCCTCTTCTGCATAGGTCTCTTAGCAATAATTTTGCTGACAACACCACAGGACTCAAAACACCCAGTGGATCATAGAGGGAGCCTACAATTGAGAGGATTCCTCTTCGGGTCAGAGGTCTGTTTTTAATAGTGATTTTGAATCCAAAGGTGTCGGACTGCACACTCCAATGCATCCCAAGCACTCTTTACACCCAAGGATGATCTTGATTTTGGTTGAAATAGAGAGCCATTGTGTCTTTGGCTTGGAGATCTTCTGGTATAGTTTTGAGAAGATTTTCCCTGTTGCTCATCCACTTTGTAAGTTTGAATCCACCTTTAGCACAGATAGAGACAAGTTCCTGTTGTAAAACTGTTGCTTCATCTTCAGTAGCCACAGAAACAAGGCAGTCATCCACATAGAAACAATGCATGATGGTGTCCACTGTGTTTTGATTATACTGATCCTTGTTGTCTTCAGCACATTTCCTGAGGGCAAAGTTAGCACAACTGGGAGATGATGTTGCCCCAAACAAATGTACAGTCATTCTGTAGTCAGACAGCTGTGAGTTCAAATCTCCGTTTTGCCACCAAAGGAATCTTAGTAAGTCTGCATCCTCAGAAGGTACTTTCACCTGATGAAACATCGATTCAGTGTCTGCCATGATCACCACCTGCTCTTTGTGGAATCTAGTCACAACTCCTATCAAAGAACTAGTGAGGTCTGGCCCTTGTAGCAACTGGGTGTTAAGAGATGTGCCTTGAAAAGTTGCAGCACAGTCAAAAACAACCCTCAACTTTTTCTTAACTGGGTGGTAAACCCCATGATGTGGGATATACCATATTTTCCCATCAGAACGCTTCAGGTCTTCCTCCGGTACTCGTTCAGCGTAACCCTTGGTGAACATGTCATTCATAAAGGCCATGTAGTCTGTATAGAAAACAGGGTCTCTTTGGAGTCTTTTCTTTAAATGAACAACACGCTGTAGAGCTAAATCTTTGTTGTTAGGCATGCAGATGTTTTTATTTCGCAGTGGTAAACCAATCTAATAGCGTCCATTTATAAGGTTTGCTGAATTTGAAACTGTCTCCATAAACTTTTGGTCTTCTTGTGACAATCCAGACTGTTCATCCATACTGCATTCAGGAAAATCAATTTTGAATTGTTCCTGACAAAGTTCATGCATCTGTACAACAGACACTCTGTTTACTGACAATTCTGATTGCTGTTAATCCATTGTGTTTCCACTGTGTCTTCCCAGCGGTCCATTTATTGTCCAACCGAGCATCGTTTTAATAGCATAAGGTCTGTCATTTTCACTTTGGGTCACTTGCAGTGGTTCCAAAGCTTTAGGAACATTAACGCCTATTAAAAGTTCCATCTCTTCATTTATTTGTGGTAGGTAAATGTCCTTTAGATAATTCCAATTTTGCAGATCCTTTTGCAGCGGCATGTTACATTTCTGAACTGCGATCCTTGGTTGTGTGTATGTTTTAGGAATAGCAACAAAATAATTTCCTTGAATGGCTGCTACCTCTAGTCCATTGACAACAGGACTGTCCACAATTTTCTCTTGACCCATTGTCCTGAGAAGAATGTGTGTTTTCCGTCCTTCCACATTGAGTCTGTGCATTAGACTGTTTGTACAGACCACTGCAGTACTTCCTTGATCCAAAAAAGCATAGGTTGTGACAATCTTGCTTCCTTTGCTGAGTTACACTTCAACTGGAACTATTGGTAATTTACAGTCTTGATCACTAGCCCCAGTAAGACCATTGGACACCAAAGTTCTCATTTGCTGAACCCCTGGTTTCTTTTCCGTCTCTGTAAAGTCTTGAGTCTCTTCTTTCCTAAGTGAAGTAATGTGAAGCAGAGTTGGATGTTTAAAGCCACATTTAGCACAGTAAACGTGCCTTTTGCAGTCTTTACTGATGTGTCCAATACACAGACAGCCAAAGCAAACACCCTTTTCTCTTGTATTCACTGGGGTTACTTTTGTAGCAAAACTACTTTCTTTCCTTCCAAAACGGATCTGTGACTCTGGTTTGGTCAAACTCCTAGTTGCAGGTGGAATATCCTGTATGTTTCCAAACACTGGATCCGTTAAGACTCTTGCTTGTTTTTTTATGAACTTTATGTCAGATAACTTGCATCTTTGTCCAGTTCTTTCCTGTAGTTCACAAGCTGCTGTCCTCCATTTGTCTCTAATCTTGTAGTGAAGTTTCTTGATAACACTGAGCATGTTAGCAGGCACATTAAGATCATGCAGGTAATGCAAATCCTCCATGACATTGTAACAGCTTCTGAGAAAAAGACTATAATCTTGAAGAGCCTTAGCATCTTCTGTTTTAATTGAAGGCCATGAAAGAACCATGTCCATGTAAGCTGCTGCCACCTTGTGTTCATTTCCAAAGTGTTCTTTGAGTAAGGTTTTAGCTTTGAAATAACCTCTGTCTGGATTTATGTATTGACAGCTCCGAACCAGTTCCTTAGACAGACCTTTGGTGTACTGTTCCAAGAAATAAAGTCGATCACTGTTATTATCAGTCCTTTTCTCTACATTGTTCTTAAATGCTCTCATGAACATGTGGTACTGTAGTGGTTCCCATCAAACACAGGTACATCTCGCTTCGGCAAAGATGAAACACATTGCTGATTCATCAGAAGCATTGTTATTTCATTTTAATTTCTCATTATGTCCAACATTGATTGTTGATTGTCCATCACAGTGTTTGTGTTTCTGGTGTCTTGGATGTGGAAACTTGGATGGAATGAGGGAACTGTTTCTTTTTCATGTCTTTGGTCTTTAATCATTGTAATTTCAGCCCCCACAGCTGTAGCTTGATGATCCCTTTGAGCTGTTCGATGTGAAAATGGTACGAATGGATCAGCTTTCCAATCCAGAGTTTTTTGTTTTGTTGTTTGTCTTTCCAAATAAGAGTTCATTCCATCTGATGCTTTAGAAAGCCTTTCACATGCAATACTTTGAGATTTCAGCACTTTTAGTTTGGCCTTGTATGCACAGATTTCCTCTTCCAATTTAATTGTTCTTTTCTTTGACGAAGTCGTTCTTCCTCCTCTTCCGGTTGATGTCTTTGTTTTAAAACCTCTTGTTTTGCCATCAAAGCAGCCAGATCTGCTTCTGTTTTAATGCATGATGAAGTTGTAGAGGACATTATTGACTTTCCAGAATGTGATCTTGTTGATTTTCGCTCCACATTTGACACACTGTCACTAGGTTTTATGTCATCATTTTCCTCCGTTTCTTGATTTGTGATTTGAGGTATTTTCATGTTTGAGAGCAAATTATATGTTGCAGCCGACGTCTTAAATTACGTGTAAATCAGAGCGCGCAGCGCAAGAGTGTGTGTGTGAGCGTTAAGGGTCTGTTGCTCAGTTTGCCGGAAAAGTAATAATAAAAAAAGGTTTCCTCCAAAGTATATTTATTTATTAACCCGCTCTGGAGGCATCCGAACGGGGACATGAACCACAAATCAAACCACGGTTCTGCGCTGCGTTTTCCAACCACAGTCAGAAACGTCATCGCAGGAAAGGTTCAACATTAACAAAATAAAACCAGAGAACCTAATTATAATCATTGTCTCAATGAAAATAGAAATTATCATAAGGTTCAGGAGACACGAACAGGTTTGCTCCGCTTTCCGCAGCTGCCTGGTCTGACTGTCGGTCCGTCAGCTCACCTCCCGCGAGCTGACACAGTGTAAGGCACAATGTGACGTCAGACTGGATCTGTGAGCACAGACAGCAGAGCTGTTAGCTGTAGAGCAAAGGAGAGCTCTGGGTGAATAGCGTGAGAGTCAGGAGTGTTTCAAAAGGGGACTTCAAGATGTGGACGACCGGAGCTCCTCTGTGGTTTGGTCCACACAAACCCTCAAACTACAAAAACAGAGTTTTACATGTTTGCATCTTCTGCAGCAGACAGATTGTTTGTCTCTATTTGATCTTCAAATGTCAGCAAAGCCATGCAGATATCGCTGAAATATGTCATCTCTCTGACTGGAACACCACAGAACGGGTATCCAGGAATATGAGTCGATTTCCAGGGATCAGCCAAGGAGCGTTTAGATCCCACCAACTTTCACTGATTGACAGACAGAGTCATTCTCCTGAAAAAGCTCTTCACGAAATAAATGTCATTCTGAAAAACAGCAACATGAAATAAAAACAAAGCCACATTGAAAAATTTTGATTTTGAAATCCGAGGTTCTGAAAAAGAATTACTGTTCCACATGATTAAAATGAATATTTTAAAATGATGTTTTAAAATAATAAACAGGTTTTAAAACAAAATGAAATATTTTGGATAGTATAATGGCTAATTTAAAATCTGTGTGCAGCTTTTTCACCATTTCATGATCTTTTTATATATTTATGAGAGATTTATTGGTTGATTGTGTATTTGCATGAGGTCATATTTATTCATTTAATTAAATATTTGTTTATTTAATTATGAACATCATAGGACTCCATACACATTTGATGTGAACTTACAGATCATTCGAATTGCAGAATGTGCATTCAAAACCCCGCTCTCATTTGTGAATCTCCCCACATTTGTGAGAGATTTTTCTACAGTACTTTCTATGGTATTGAGACTCCTTTGACGGAGCAGGTCAACTAATGTCACCCATGCCTAGTGAATCTGTCAATCAAGCTCATCAGCAAAGCAGGCGGGGTCGCTTTTAGCCAATAAAATGGCCCCTTAGACTCTTTTCACTTTCAAACTGACGAGGGAGCTGTTCAGCACAGCAGTTGAAAGTACGCGGGCAGCAAACATGGCGAAAGAGGTCCACGGAACGGGATCAATCTCAGCCCATAAGTAATGCATTTATTTGATTATTCCCTAGTTGTACATCTTGTATTTTATTGAATATTTATTGAACAATACGTTGAAGCGTTCTCCTTGTGTGTGTGTTTTTTATGTGTTTTTTATGAATGTCAGCAGATGGCCATTTTTAAAATTTCCTCAGGGATTATTAAAGACCCTTCTATTCTATTCTATTTCATAATGAACTAAGATATTACTTAGATATGAATAAATCACCCGATACATCCCCTCTCATACTGTGGGACTGTGCAAAGGCCTTTTTAAGAGATAATATAATTTCTTATTTAACAGCAAAACAAAAAAGACAAAAGTTGGCTAAACTGCAGCAATTAGAGAGTAAAATCAAAGAATTGGAACACAGACATAAGCAGAGTGCAGAACCAAACCTCTCCACTGACTTGAATACTACTCGCAAAGAATTGCAAGAACTGTAATCAGAGAAGATTGAGGGAAACCTTCCCTTCGCCAAACATCTATATTATGAACACGGAAATGGAGCCAGCAGGCGCTTAGCTTTTAAACTTAAGAAACAACAATCATCAAATATTGTTCAGAAGTTAAAATCAGGGAATACTTTTCTTACAAAACTAAAGGACATAGCGGATACATTTGCAACATTCTTTAAGGGCTTTAACAAGATGTCGATACTTGTCCCAACGAATCAACTATAGCAGTGGTCCCCAACCACCGGGCCGCGGACCGGTACCGGGCCGCGGGACACTTGGCACCGGGCCGCGGAGCGGTTCCAGGCCGTGGGAAATTTTTGCACTGGGACGCACAGAAAGAAAAAATAATTTCCATTTTATTGTTTTTTTTTCCGACAAAAACGTTTTATTTTGAAAAGTGACCGGATTCACTTTGTTACATCTGTCACACTTAACACAGGTCAAAGTCGCGACACCAAACATCGGGTGATAAACCCCACTAAAATTAAACCCAAACAACCAAAATGAGCAAAAAACAAACTTCTTGTTATGGTTAGGGGTTTTCTTTTATTTGGTTTTGTGTTGTTGTGTTTTGTACTTATGTTTTGTCTGCTTTGTGCTCCTGCAGGGTGGCCTGGGGCAGGAGGCGTGGCTTTCTAGACAGGTGTCTTTGCACACCTGCAACCAATCTACACTGTCCTTTAAAAGCCTCTCCCTGGCTCTTCCTACCTGCCAGATGATTTCCCTTTCATTGTGGCCTCACCCTTGTTTCCTGTGAATGCTGTCTGTGGCCTAGCCTCCTGCCTTCACCCCCAGTCTGCCTCCTTTGGTTTTGTTCCTGTGGTGAAGCTAATAAACTTCGCTTACCTGACACATCCAGTCTGACTCTGCTCTGGGATCCGCCTACACGCCGTGACAGAATCATCTGGCCACAATGGATCCCGCGGAGCTAGACAAAGTGAAGCAAGCCATCACATCCCAAGGGGCTCTCGTGGGACAACATGACCGAGCTCTTCAAGAGATCATGTCTTCTCTCCAACATCTCTCCACCGGAGTAAACCGGCGCGGCGGTCGTCTGGACGAGGTCTCCTCCCAACTCACATATCTAAGGTCTTCAGACCAGGCTCCTTCCGTGGACCCCAACCCAGCTCCGAGTCCAGCTCCTCCTCCGGTTCCTGCCTCACAGCTCCGTGAGCCCTTCATCCCCACTCCGAGCAGGTTTTCAGGAGAACCAGGACTCTGCAAACCGTTTCTCCACCAGTGCAGGCTTGTGTTTGAGCAGCAGCCCTTCTCTTATTCGTCCGACAAAGCAAGAGTGGCTTTCATAATGAGTTTGCTTTCAGGGAAGGCGTCTGCCTGGGCTGTAGCACTGACTGGCGGAAACTCCCCGCTCTGTGAATCCCTGCCGCTGTTCACCGCAGAAATGCTGCGCGTTTTTGATCATCCCCTGGAGGGGAAAGAGATGAGTAACCGCCTGCTCGCCCTACGCCAAGGGTCTGGTTCAGTGTCGGCTTACTCAATCAACTTCCGGATTCTGGCTGCAGAGTGTGGGTGGGACGAGAAAGCGCTCACCGGAATCTTCTACCGCGGCCTCAGGGAGGACATTAAAGATGAACTGGCGGCTCGCGACGAAACGTCAAGTCTGGAGGAATTGATTTCCCTCTCCACCAGACTGGACAACCGTCTTCAGGAGAGACGCAGGGAAAGAGCAGGAGGAACGCCGTACTCAAACCGCTTCTCTCCGCCTGAGCTACGTCACCAGCCCGTGAGTCCCCCGGCTGCGGCTCAGAGGGCGGCCACGCCCACTTCAGCACCAAGCCAGCTGGTCAGCAGTGAGGAGCCCATGCAGCTCGGCAGGACTCGGCTCTCGGCTGAGGAACGTCAACGCCGTTTCCACCAGGGGCTCTGCATCTACTGTGGCCTGTCCGGCCATCTCCGGCGCAGCTGTCCCGCGCGGCCAAAAGACCAGGCTCATCAGGCTCAGGAGGGGCACTGGTGAGCCGAACTCCTGTTGACCCCTCCTCCCGGCGCCTCCTCCTTGAAGGTACTGTTTCTTTTGATTCCACCACAGTAGAGATCCATGCTTTAATGGACTCGGGTGCGGATGACAACTTCATCGACTCTCGGGTTGTTTCTCAGTCCAAGATCCCTACAGAACCACTCCCTAGGCCTAGGAGAGTTTATGCTTTGGACGGTAGACTGTTGGCCTGTGTTACTCATCGTACTCTCCCTGTGTCTCTGCTGGTTTCTGGAAATCACAGAGAACTGATCTGTTTTAATGTGGTTCCCTCTACGTCAGCTCAGCTCGTGTTAGGTCTACCTTGGTTGAAGCTGCATAACCCACACATAGATTGGTCATCACAATCAATTGTAAACTGGAGTCTGTTTTGCCATTCTCATTGCCTGCATGCTGCTGTGCCGCCTGTTGCCTGTTCGCACGCGCCCCCTAGGCCTGTAGACCTTTCGTTAGTTCCACCAGAATATCATGACCTTAAGGATGTTTTTTCAAAGGACCACGCTAAGTCTCTGCCTCCCCATAGACCCTATGACTGTGAGATTGAGCTGATTTCTGGAGCTCCACTTCCCTCTAGCAAGTTGTATAACCTCTCTAAACCAGAAAGGGAAGCCATGGAGACTTATATTACAGAGAGCCTGGCAGCTGGTCTCATTCGCCCCTCTTCCTCTCCAGTAGCGGCTGGGTTTTTCTTTGTTGATAAAAAGGACAAAACCCTCCGTCCTTGCATCGATTACAGAGGTTTAAACGCTATCACTGTTAAAAACAAGTACCCTCTTCCGCTCATGGACTCTGCCTTCAGCTCTCTCCAGACCGCCACAGTTTTCACTAAACTAGACCTCCGAAGCGCCTATCACTTGGTGAGGATAAAGTAAGGAGATGAGTGGAAGACGGCATTCAACACCCCCCTCGGACATTTTGAATACACTGTGATGCCCTTTGGACTTACCAATGCCCCTGCGGTATTTCAGTGTCTCATTAACGATGTGCTGCGCGACATGTTGAATAGATTTGTGTTTGTTTATTTAGATGACATTTTGATTTTTTCACAGACTCCTGCAGAGCACGTTCAACATGTCAGACATGTCCTTCAGCGGTTGTTAACCAATAGGCTCTATGTCAAGGGGGAGAAATGTGTTTTTCATGTTTCCACTATCAGTTTTCTTGGTTTTGTCATTGAAAGGGGGGGGCAACTCAAGCCAGACCCTGCTAAGATTAAAGCAGTGGCAGACTGGCCTAGACCCACTAACAGAAAGCAACTCCAGAGGTTCTTGGGGTTTGCTAATTTTTACCGTAGGTTTATCCGGAATTATAGTTCAGTGGCCTCCCCCCTCACCAGACTCACCTCTGTAAAGGAACAGTTCTCCTGGTCCAGGGAAGCCGATTTGGCTTTTCAAAGGCTGAAAGATCTTTTCTGTTCTGCACCTGTGTTGTCTCACCCTGATCCTACGGCTCAATTTGTGGTAGAAGTGGATGCATCAGAGTCTGGGGTTGGCGCTGTACTTTCCCAGCGGTCGTCCTCTGATCAGAAGATGCACCCCTGCGCTTTCTACTCTCGGCAGCTCTCACCAGCAGAAAGAAATTACGACGTGGGAAACCGGGAGCTGTTGGCGGTGGTGCTGGCCTTGACCGAATGGCGTCATTGGTTGGAGGGTGCATCTCAACCGTTCCTGGTATGGACTGACCATAAAAATCTGTCATACCTCCGTTCTGCCCGCAGACTAAACCCACGCCAGGCTCGTTGGTCCCTTTTCCTGGGACGCTTCAATTTCACCCTCACCTACCGTCCCGGATCTTGTAACGTGAAACCAGACGCTCTATCCAGACAGTTCGACAACCCGGCTTCAGACCCGGCATCTCAGGATACTATACTACCCCACTCCTGTGTGATCGGTGCCGCTGTCTGGGAGGTGGAACATGCTGTCCAGAGAGCCCAGGTGAACTGCCCTTCTCCCCCTGAGTGTCCCCCTGGACTTCTGTTTGTTCCTCCATCAACTCGTTCGTCAGTGTTGCAGTGGGGTCACTGCTCTAAGGTGGCATGCCATCCTGGTATTCACCGCACCCTGACTCTACTGCGACAGCGCTTCTGGTGGCCTTCCATGGCCTCAGACACCCGGGAGTTCGTCCAGGCCTGCACTACATGTGCTCGTGGAAAGGCCTCCCACCGTGCACCAGCGGGTCTCCTGCGACCGCTTCCTGTACCGCACCGGCCCTGGCCCCGCTCTTTCATCCTGGACCCTGCCCTTATTTCTGACTTTTATGCTAGCCGTTCGGCTGGGACTGGTTGCCCGCCGGGGGGCGTGCCTTGAGGGGGGGGCCCTGTTATGGTTAGGGGTTTTCTTTTATTTGGTTTTGTGTTGTTGTGTTTTGTACTTATGTTTTGTCTGCTTTGTGCTCCTGCAGGGTGGCCTGGGGCAGGAGGCGTGGCTTTCTAGACAGGTGTCTTTGCACACCTGCAACCAATCTACACTGTCCTTTAAAAGCCTCTCCCTGGCTCTTCCTACCTGCCAGATGATTTCCCTTTCGTTGTGGCCTCACCCTTGTTTCCTGTGAATGCTGTCTGTGGCCTAGCCTCCTGCCTTCACCCCCAGTCTGCCTCCTTTGGTTTTGTTCCTGTGGTGAAGCTAATAAACTTCGCTTACCTGACACATCCAGTCTGACTCTGCTCTGGGATCCGCCTACACGCCGTGACAGAATCATCTGGCCACAATGGATCCCGCGGAGCTAGACAAAGTGAAGCAAGCCATCACATCCCAAGGGGCTCTCGTGGGACAACATGACCGAGCTCTTCAAGAGATCATGTCTTCTCTCCAACATCTCTCCACCGGAGTAAACCGGCTCGGCGGTCGTCTGGACGAGGTCTCCTCCCAACTCACATATCTAAGGTCTTCAGACCAGGCTCCTTCCGTGGACCCCAACCCAGCTCCGAGTCCAGCTCCTCCTCCGGTTCCTGCCTCACAGCTCCGTGAGCCCTTCATCCCCACTCCGAGCAGGTTTTCAGGAGAACCAGGACTCTGCAAACCGTTTCTCCACCAGTGCAGGCTTGTGTTTGAGCAGCAGCCCTTCTCTTATTCGTCCGACAAAGCAAGAGTGGCTTTCATAATGAGTTTGCTTTCAGGGAAGGCGTCTGCCTGGGCTGTAGCACTGACTGGCGGAAACTCCCCGCTCTGTGAATCCCTGCCGCTGTTCACCGCAGAAATGCTGCGCGTTTTTGATCATCCCCTGGAGGGGAAAGAGATGAGTAACCGCCTGCTCGCCCTACGCCAAGGGTCTGGTTCAGTGTCGGCTTACTCAATCAACTTCCGGATTCTGGCTGCAGAGTGTGGGTGGGACGAGAAAGCGCTCACCGGAATCTTCTACCGCGGCCTCAGGGAGGACATTAAAGATGAACTGGCGGCTCGCGACGAAACGTCAAGTCTGGAGGAATTGATTTCCCTCTCCACCAGACTGGACAACCGTCTTCAGGAGAGACGCAGGGAAAGAGCAGGAGGAACGCCGTACTCAAACCGCTTCTCTCCGCCTGAGCTACGTCACCAGCCCGTGAGTCCCCCGGCTGCGGCTCAGAGGGCGGCCACGCCCACTTCAGCACCAAGCCAGCTGGTCAGCAGTGAGGAGCCCATGCAGCTCGGCAGGACTCGGCTCTCGGCTGAGGAACGTCAACGCCGTTTCCACCAGGGGCTCTGCATCTACTGTGGCCTGTCCGGCCATCTCCGGCGCAGCTGTCCCGCGCGGCCAAAAGACCAGGCTCATCAGGCTCAGGAGGGGCACTGGTGAGCCGAACTCCTGTTGACCCCTCCTCCCGGCGCCTCCTCCTTGAAGGTACTGTTTCTTTTGATTCCACCACAGTAGAGATCCATGCTTTAATGGACTCGGGTGCGGATGACAACTTCATCGACTCTCGGGTTGTTTCTCAGTCCAAGATCCCTACAGAACCACTCCCTAGGCCTAGGAGAGTTTATGCTTTGGACGGTAGACTGTTGGCCTGTGTTACTCATCGTACTCTCCCTGTGTCTCTGCTGGTTTCTGGAAATCACAGAGAACTGATCTGTTTTAATGTGGTTCCCTCTACGTCAGCTCAGCTCGTGTTAGGTCTACCTTGGTTGAAGCTGCATAACCCACACATAGATTGGTCATCACAATCAATTGTAAACTGGAGTCTGTTTTGCCATTCTCATTGCCTGCATGCTGCTGTGCCGCCTGTTGCCTGTTCGCACGCGCCCCCTAGGCCTGTAGACCTTTCGTTAGTTCCACCAGAATATCATGACCTTAAGGATGTTTTTTCAAAGGACCACGCTAAGTCTCTGCCTCCCCATAGACCCTATGACTGTGAGATTGAGCTGATTTCTGGAGCTCCACTTCCCTCTAGCAAGTTGTATAACCTCTCTAAACCAGAAAGGGAAGCCATGGAGACTTATATTACAGAGAGCCTGGCAGCTGGTCTCATTCGCCCCTCTTCCTCTCCAGTAGCGGCTGGGTTTTTCTTTGTTGATAAAAAGGACAAAACCCTCCGTCCTTGCATCGATTACAGAGGTTTAAACGCTATCACTGTTAAAAACAAGTACCCTCTTCCGCTCATGGACTCTGCCTTCAGCTCTCTCCAGACCGCCACAGTTTTCACTAAACTAGACCTCCGAAGCGCCTATCACTTGGTGAGGATAAAGTAAGGAGATGAGTGGAAGACGGCATTCAACACCCCCCTCGGACATTTTGAATACACTGTGATGCCCTTTGGACTTACCAATGCCCCTGCGGTATTTCAGTGTCTCATTAACGATGTGCTGCGCGACATGTTGAATAGATTTGTGTTTGTTTATTTAGATGACATTTTGATTTTTTCACAGACTCCTGCAGAGCACGTTCAACATGTCAGACATGTCCTTCAGCGGTTGTTAACCAATAGGCTCTATGTCAAGGGGGAGAAATGTGTTTTTCATGTTTCCACTATCAGTTTTCTTGGTTTTGTCATTGAAAGGGGGGGGCAACTCAAGCCAGACCCTGCTAAGATTAAAGCAGTGGCAGACTGGCCTAGACCCACTAACAGAAAGCAACTCCAGAGGTTCTTGGGGTTTGCTAATTTTTACCGTAGGTTTATCCGGAATTATAGTTCAGTGGCCTCCCCCCTCACCAGACTCACCTCTGTAAAGGAACAGTTCTCCTGGTCCAGGGAAGCCGATTTGGCTTTTCAAAGGCTGAAAGATCTTTTCTGTTCTGCACCTGTGTTGTCTCACCCTGATCCTACGGCTCAATTTGTGGTAGAAGTGGATGCATCAGAGTCTGGGGTTGGCGCTGTACTTTCCCAGCGGTCGTCCTCTGATCAGAAGATGCACCCCTGCGCTTTCTACTCTCGGCAGCTCTCACCAGCAGAAAGAAATTACGACGTGGGAAACCGGGAGCTGTTGGCGGTGGTGCTGGCCTTGACCGAATGGCGTCATTGGTTGGAGGGTGCATCTCAACCGTTCCTGGTATGGACTGACCATAAAAATCTGTCATACCTCCGTTCTGCCCGCAGACTAAACCCACGCCAGGCTCGTTGGTCCCTTTTCCTGGGACGCTTCAATTTCACCCTCACCTACCGTCCCGGATCTTGTAACGTGAAACCAGACGCTCTATCCAGACAGTTCGACAACCCGGCTTCAGACCCGGCATCTCAGGATACTATACTACCCCACTCCTGTGTGATCGGTGCCGCTGTCTGGGAGGTGGAACATGCTGTCCAGAGAGCCCAGGTGAACTGCCCTTCTCCCCCTGAGTGTCCCCCTGGACTTCTGTTTGTTCCTCCATCAACTCGTTCGTCAGTGTTGCAGTGGGGTCACTGCTCTAAGGTGGCATGCCATCCTGGTATTCACCGCACCCTGACTCTACTGCGACAGCGCTTCTGGTGGCCTTCCATGGCCTCAGACACCCGGGAGTTCGTCCAGGCCTGCACTACATGTGCTCGTGGAAAGGCCTCCCACCGTGCACCAGCGGGTCTCCTGCGACCGCTTCCTGTACCGCACCGGCCCTGGCCCCGCTCTTTCATCCTGGACCCTGCCCTTATTTCTGACTTTTATGCTAGCCGTTCGGCTGGGACTGGTTGCCCGCCGGGGGGCGTGCCTTGAGGGGGGGGCCCTGTTATGGTTAGGGGTTTTCTTTTATTTGGTTTTGTGTTGTTGTGTTTTGTACTTATGTTTTGTCTGCTTTGTGCTCCTGCAGGGTGGCCTGGGGCAGGAGGCGTGGCTTTCTAGACAGGTGTCTTTGCACACCTGCAACCAATCTACACTGTCCTTTAAAAGCCTCTCCCTGGCTCTTCCTACCTGCCAGATGATTTCCCTTTCGTTGTGGCCTCACCCTTGTTTCCTGTGAATGCTGTCTGTGAATGCACAACTGAAACCAATAATGTCATGGATGAAAAGTGACACCCAAACAAGATGGTAGACTATTGAACAATCAATGTGTTCAGAACCACTGTACACACTTCTATTTGCAGATAACTCGATTAAGGACATATCATTGTGGACTAAAAACACAACATGGAATAAAGTTAGAACTTCATTTAAACTACCAAAAAAACCGTTCTGCCGTTTTAAGCATAAGGCATATTAAATCCTTCACACTTATTCCTTTAGATAAGAGCTTGACAAAATGCTCAAACCAGGGACTTTTATATACTCATCAACTAATTGATTCAGAGCGTCTCGTGTCTTTTAAACAGTTAAGCAGACGATTTCAACTTCAAAAGTCTGACTTCTTCCGATACCTGCAGATGTGGTCCTGTCTTCCCTGCGGTGAGAAAGCCAGATGTTTTCCAGATGCATATACACACACACATATGCGCTAATGGGAGAGTAGTCAGACCTGAAACTGGTTGGTATTGTCAACTTAGCCTACATGGTTTTGGGTCATTACGAGTCATTTGTCCTCGGCTGGGGGTTGGGGACCCAGTGACTCCCTGGTGACAACTGGTAAATGTAAAAAAAAAAAAAAAAAAAAAAAAAGACAGTGTCTGGTCATTCCTACACCAAGAGCCCCACTGAAGCAGCAGTGATAGCCCCCTACACAGTATACCAGATAGAGGACATCCGCCCACAGGGCAATCACGTCCACCACCCAGACCAGGGCCAGCAGGACCACCACAGGGCCCCCAACGCCAGAGAGCAGGAAGGCACGGGGACAGAGAGAGTGCAAGCTCAACCCCAACCACAAGGATAACCCCAAAACAAAACACCACCGTTCTCTTAACACAAACTAACGCTGCTAGAAAATAGCACAAAAAAAGTTAACAGGCATGAAAAGAAATGTAGTGTTTTGGGATGTGTGATTTTGTGCGTGCACGCGCGCATGTCTGGGTGGGTGCGTGCCGAAACCGGTGCTCGCGAGATGCAGGAAGACAGGGGGGAGAGTGCGTGTGAGGGTGTGGAGCACATACACACGCAGTCAGTTGCCGTTTTGGACTTAAGTAAAAAGTAATAAAGAAAGTTCATCTTCGACTTGCCCGCTTGCTGGCTGTACATTTGAGATGAAACACACAACTAATGCTACCAGTTTGTAGTGGCTAGTAGGGTGGCGCCACTGATTCACATGCCTCTCTGTCCAAGCAGTGAATACTGGATAATTTTTTTGAATCTTAATCTGAGAGGTCTTTATACCGTTAAATCTGTATTTAATCCCTTTCCAGTGACATAAAGATCAGGGCAGTTGAATTTAAAATGTTTAGTCACATACCAACCACGTGGAGCTGCAGCTGCGGGTTCCAGCTGCTATCCAGCAGTCTGCGCTGACGACAGAGCTCCTCCTCGTTCTGGACGATGGTTCCTTCAGCAGCAGAAAGTTGTTCTCTGACAGAACCTTCCTGAGGTTCTGAAGACATGGTTCCTGCTCCGATCTTCAGCTCCAACTCCCACAAACACCGCCGTCCTCTTCACTGCAGCTCCGATCGATCATCTGCTAGTCTCACAATCCCAGAAAAAAGGTCCAAACAGAAACTTTTCTCCTGGTTGGAGATTTTCCTGAAAGTTCCTGTGATCCTGCAGGAGTCAGTTCTGCTCAGCCTGCAGACCAAACAGAAAAGACTCTGGAAGCTTCCACATGGGAAACTTCAAGACAAAGAATCCAAACAACAACATCTGATTGGTTGACTTTTGGAGGGAAAGCTGCAACAGTCTTCTGTGATTGGTTCAGCCGTCCCTGCCCCCACTAGTCCACTGCACAGGGGGCAACATTCCAGGGGGGGTTGGTAATCTCCTCCTTCTGTTGTTTCTGCCCCACTGGCTCTTTCAAAATAAAGGCTTGTTGTAGCAGAAACCTGAATGGAACATCAGAATGGACTCAAACTGCTGCTGGTTTCAAAGCCTCGTTCTCAACTTCCAGCTGAACTCTTCATGAGTTTGAGCGTCTGTGACAAACTCTACAGTTGAACAACAGCAGTGAAAATCTCCATGGATGTCAACTGGGAGAGAATCAACATGAGATTTCCAAGAGTTTCTCCAGAAACTCATCACAAAGTCAAGAGCTGCAAGGCCTGATGGGAGATCTGTGATCCTATTTTGGCTCCGCTTTTCTCCAAAGATGAAGAACATCAAGAAATAACCAATAAATGCTGATCTGGAACATTCTGTCTGGGAGTCTGACTGACACTTTGAAACTTTCTATACTCTGCTTTGTTCCGGGTTTGAACCTGCTTTACTGTCACCACAACACATCCAATCCCAGCCCAGGACCTGGACCTGGTTCTGAACATGAAGCCGGTCTTCAGGGACAGCAGGACTGATGAGTTAGTGATCTTCTCAGATGGACTTCAGAGCCCTTAGAGCTGAAACTGTCACTTTTCTCTAGGAATTATCATTATTCATGTGAATTTATCAGCTGTAACCCATAATTCAGACAAATGTACCCAGTAATTCCAGAATAATCCTCACATAGATGTTGTGTCTGGACCCCGTTTTCCTTTAGATGATCCAGCTCTTGGTCCACTGAACCTACAACCTTCTTCCATTTGTTCAGCTGCTGGACAGAACAAAGAAAAACAAACAGATGTTTTTGCTGAGTCAGTAAAATGCCTGATGGAGCTCCAACATGATTGTTGACGGTGTTCCTCCTCTTTCTGCTCCGCTGACGTCCTCATTTTCAGTTTCCTGATCAGACAAACTAAACTCTTTTCCAGGTTTGAATCATCAGAAGAAGTCTCTCTTGATCCTGACTGAATAAACTCACCAGTCCAGGTAATTAGGAGCAGGAAGTGCAGGTAGAACTGGAGAGGAGGCAGGACGAGGAAGTGAGATGTAGTTCTCCAGGATGAGCGTTTGAAACCTTTCCTGCATGAATACCTGAGATCTCTGATAAAAGGCTCCACACACACACACAGGCATGGTGTCAGGCCTTTATAGACTCCGCTCACATGTGATATTCAGACTGAGGGATTTTGTGTTTACTTACAATCTGTTTCTAAAACTGAACCAAATGCTTTTCTTTTTCAGCTCATGTCCCAACATGTAACCAGACTCACATGTCTTCTGGCGCCATCATGACCACTCCTCAGGTGGGATCCAGACTCTGCAGCCGTGAGACCAGAAGATGACAGGAAGTTCTGATTTCTTTTTCCAGCTCTTCCACTGCAGCAGGACTTTGAAGAGCTACAGAAGAAGATGGAGAAGAGGCTTCTGCCTCTGAAATGTGCTTCCTACTTTCACTCAAAGGCTGAAAAACCTGAAAACTTTCACATCCTTTTTTTCACTCTCAGACATGTCCAAGTTGAACGTTTTCTTCACAAACAAAGCCTGATTCTTCTTTTACTGAGTTTTACGCAACCTCGCTTCCTGTCAGTGGCATTGTGGTTACCATGACAACCATGCATTCTCCTCTGCTTCCTCTCCCACAGAGACACTCCTCTTCCCACTCATGGTGATGGTTTCTTCTCTTCAGAGACAGACGGTTTGATCAGAGACGTTTCAACCGAAAGTGATGATGTCATAATCTGAAGATGAGAAGTTAACCTTTTTTCTGCCGCCATTCATAAAAACATTGCTTGGATGAATCACTCAACCAAGGAAATAAAAAGAGAAAAAACATATTTTTACTGATTTTGCGTCTTGATCAGGTTGTTGAAATCCCACTGCGCTCATCTTCTGATCTACATCCAGACTGTTCCCAGGGGTCTTCTGGTGATGATGATGATGATGATGATGCCGTTTTTAGACACAAAAAACTGTCATTTTCTAGGACATAGTTTCTCCAGAGCAACAGAAGTTCATTAGTAATTCACCTCTGAGGCAGGATGGTGGTGCAGATTCAGGCCGTCTTCTTCCCATCATCCATCTGTATACAAACTCCCCCTCTGACTTACAGCCCCCCAAGCTAACATTAGCAGTACAACAACAACAGCAGCAATGTCAGATCCATCCATCTGTCCAGTTTAGATCCAGATTCCAGCTCAGACCAGGAAAACAAAGACGTTCATGGATCTGTTGGTCTGCAGGTGGAGGATCAGAATGGAGCAGAGCAGAGAGACGGTGTCCTGCAGAGTTTAGTTTTTAATCTACAAGCTTTTATAAACTGATTCTGTTTATCAGGACAGGATTTTCTTTATGTTTTTTGGACACAAGAACGATTTTAACAATTAACAAAACATTGAAGCTGAGATATCAATAAAAACATGTATTTAATGCTTCATATTGCCTTGGCTAAGCATTACATAAAAGTAAGGTTTTAAAAATATGTTTTCAAAATGTGCTCAGTCACTTGGCTGAGCAGGAAGTTCAAGGATATGTGATATTATTTCAAATGTAGTATTGTTCCCTGTCAAAACACAAAATAAAACTTTTATTTGGAGTCTTGACAAAATGAGGCAGAAGATGAAAGTGGAGATGAAAAGTTTTTGCCTCCTTTCTCTGCCTGTGATGTAATGAAGGTTTCAGTTTCTGTCTCTGCTGCACCGACTGTGGGAGCAGAAGTTCAGCAAACCTGTTTTCTCTGTTGCCTTAAAATCCCTCCAGTTTTCTTTTTAGAGCTCATGTTTGCACAAATATACATAGATGATGAAAGTTTTTTTAAAAGTATCTCAACATTTTCCACAAACGAAAACCTGAAATCACCACATTCTGACCTCAATCCAACGTGACAGAAAAGTCCTGTTCTTCTTTCTACACTCAGTACAGGAGGAGACCAGGAGCAGGAGTTCCTGTCTGCAGACAGAAGAGGACAAACAACATCCAGAACTCACTAAGACTCTACTTTCAGGGATCATTTCTTTAGTCTGGAACTAGAGGATTGTGTTTCTACAGAGGTTGGTCTCGCTGTCCATGATGATGAATGAAGATGTTTCCTTCAGAGCAGGAAGCTGGTGAGAAGATGAGAATCTTCTTCACTGATGAAGACTGTTCAGTGTTTCTGGATGTGACACTGAAGGAGAAAACATTGTCTGAGTGGATTGTTAGTTTGTATTAAGATTAAATGTTTGTTGTTTCTTTCTATAAAAGCAGAAACCAATAACCAAGCAGAAATGTGTGCTGCAGATTCCATGTTTGCCACTAGAGGGCAGCACAGCAGCTTCAGTCTTTGTCATTGTTGCTGTGTGAGCCTGAAGGAGCTTCAAAGTGAACTAGCTGCAGCTTGGTTCAGACAAACCTCCACATTCACACACAGATGTGATCCTGAAGAAGTCTGAACAGAACATTTCAGGAGAACTCTTCAGTCCAGAACATGAGCCTGCATTGTTCCTGAAACTGGGATCAGAGTTCTGCTCTCTGCTCCAACAGAACCACCTTCATGAGCTCCTGGTTTCTTCTGGATCCTCCAACATTCAGACGCTCTCTGACTGAGTTCATGTCTGCACAGAAACCTTCAGGATTCTCTTCTTCCACACGTCTTTCACTCTGAAACTCTCTTCTGAATGTGGATCATCTCAGTCAGACGTTCAGCAGCATCAGAGCCGTGCATGTGGTCCTCCTCATGAGTCCTGAAGCTGCACCGTCAGCTGCAGAGCTTCAGAGCTGCTTCCTTCTCAGACTTTCCACTTTCTTTGGCCCTCTGGCTCTGATGCTGCTGCTGCTGCAGAAAAACCAGCAGCTGCAGAAAAACTCTGCAGAGACTCACAGAGAGAGGATGGAGGCAGCAGATGAAGCTGCTGCAGACTGACAGCTGATGGAACTGAAGCACTTTCTACATTCTAGTTCAACCCAGTCTCATCCTAAAATGTGTAGTAGCTACGTTTGTCCACATGGACATATGTGAGAGTTTCACAAAAACACCTCCTAAATTGTGAGCTGGCCACGTTTCATTTTTCTATTCATTTTCTATGAGCCTTCTCAGGATCACGTGACTTTGGAGGTTTTGCCTGCTGTGAACAAAAAACATGGCGGATGCTCGTTCATTTTTCGGTGGAATATCCCATAAAACAGGATATTTTGAGGACTAATTTCTATTTTGACAACATTTCTAGTGAGACATATACCATTTTCTTTGAAAATATGCTTTCATTTTGGACATTCAGTTTGTAGTTTGCTTGTTTCGTTCAACCTTTTCTCCCAAAGGCTCTGTTTCATTCATATCTGCAGACGTGCGCGTGGGTCACGTGACTAATATGTTTCTCTTTTTTTAAGAAAATGCCATAAAATACCAGTGATTGTGGACTAATTTATTTTTGAAAATATTTCTAGCAGTATATATACCCTTTATTTTCATAATATCCATTCATTGCAGACATGCAGTTCGTAGTTTGTTTGTTTGTTCAACTTTTCCTCAAAGCATCTGAAAGTGTTTGATCTTTTCCATTCATATATGCGGCTGACGTGGGTCACGTTGCTATTTAATAATAACTTTTATTAATAATAACTTTTATTAATAATAACTTATTTACATTTCTACTGACCCGCGTTTAGGTTTAATGTTGTGTTGTTGTGACTTTGAATGACATTTAAAAACAAACCGGAAGAATGTCGCGTTCAGGAACGGACTGAAGAGTTCTCTAAATGTACTTAGCGATTTATTTATTCAATATTCTTTTACATGTTAATGTCTTCACACTACGAGTCTAAATGCTGTGTACAATCTCTGATCTTTTCCATAATATCTGTAGGCTGACGTGAGGTCACGTAACGTGAGTTTTTTTTTCTGTGGAAAATCTCGTAAAATAAGATCGACTGACGTTTAATATTTACTTTTAATAACATTTATAGGACCCATGTACTCTGTCGTAACGTCCATTCAAGCGTATTTTTTCAACATCAACCCCTTAAGTTTAGAAACACACTGTAAATAATAAATAATAATTAAAAAATGACATGTGGCTCTTTTAAACTGGATTTGTGATTGGTCCCACGTTTATCAGGAAGGTTACGTTCTAAAAATAAGCCCTGCGACGAACAGGTGTTTTTTTTAACAGAAATTAATGTTTCCATTACTAATGCAAACTTTTTGTTTTTGCAGATACTTAAAGAAACAGAACATCAAATGTTTCTCAGAGGGAAGACATCATGTCACAGAGGAAACGACGGATTGCAGTATTTTTTGAATGTAACAATTCAATACACAACAATTCAAAACAGCAACAAGAAAGGGATAAACCAGGGGATTATTATTACATTTTTTACAAAGACATTGAAACTGACACACAGATTGAATGTTTTAATTGATGTCTTATTATCAGAGTTTCTTATTGTGTTCATGTATTGTTTGAACTCATTGATAAAGATAGAAAAATGAGGAGTATGATTTGTAAATTTGTATTTATGAATGTGCCGTATGCATAAAAACAATAAAAGGTTAATGATATATAATTGTTCTTTTTCATGAGATGGACAGTGGGTGAGGCACAACAGATTGCAGTAAAACTATAAACTAGTTGGTGCATGACAGTGACGTCACTTGCAGTCTGGGTGAAATTCATGACCCGGATTCTTATTCTGTCCTATTTCTAAGTTAGCATTACACTAAGATCTCTATTCAAATGTCAGTAATTTTTCTAATTATGTTTATTTAGTCGATGAAACTGCTACCACAATAGAGTTGAACTTGTGTTGTAAATAATTCATTCATAAATCTGTCTTTATATTAGAAAATCAGCATCTGGATCATTTACGTCTATTTTAACATAAAAGGGGCTAAAAAAGGACAAAACAGCAACAAACCACAACTACTAATAAATATTATAGAAAATAAGGAAACTAAGTATAAAAAAGTAAAACAAAAGAAATGTACACAGTATATTTTATTATTGTAAATAATAACATAAAAACATAAAAATGTCTGAGTAAGGGTGGGGGGTTGAGGTCTGGGCTTTTTTGTCTCTTTTTTGGAATCCATAGACGAGGTCATGACCCCCCCCTGCAAGAAAAGTAGAGAAGGTTGCATCAAACAGTGATAAAAGACGATGGGCTACAGTTTGTCCACTCAGTGCTTACAGGATGACTGTTTTTCATTTGATTAGTGTCAATTATCCTTTGTAGGAAATATTAGTATTATTCAAATATTTATGAATAATTACAATATTACATTGATTTTTAACGCATAGCACAAAAGCATTGAATAATCAATATCTAACAACTTGTAGAACATGAGTAATATCATCTACCCCATTTGTCCTTTTATTGACAATTAGAAAATATTTATATAATGTTAATTAAACAAACAAACAAATTGGGCTGATTATTATTTGGACGTATTTACATGCGACCAAGAAAAAAAAACTGATGGAAACTCATGTTGAAGAGGAACATTGCTGGATTGTCCACATGTATTTTAACCATAACCCCGCCTTCTTTACTTCCAAATAGGCACTTCAAAATAAATACATTAATTCATTAATGATATATACAACATAAAACATGACTGGACTCCATTAACTCCATCTGGTTCTCATTAATATAATAAAAACTTTCACCACTCAAAACAATCTTCAGAACTCTAACACAGTAAATACGCCAAACTAATTCATAAAAAAGCATTTATGTACATTAGAGTTCTACTTTAAAATAGTAATAATGTAAAAAAAACTTTTCCTTTTTTCTTTAAATGTCCTCACTGCATAATAGTCTTTTCCTCCAAAAACACGGCTGTATTCTGAAAGAGGAAAAGTGTAAACATGTATTTAGTCAAACTATTCAAACTTACAAATGATGCACAGAAAACTACTGACTACTGTAAAGTACTTTGTGTTATTCCTTAAATTAAGATAAATGCGCGTGAAGGGGGGTCTAAGGGCAGGGATGCCAGTATAGTTTAGTCAGTTTGTTAGTTTATTTTAGTATTTTCCTATTGACTCTTTGTATTCATGATCCTTTTGAGTTCATGTTTTACTTCGAAGCCCATCGAGACGACTGTTGTTGTGATTTTGGGCTATACAAATAAAATGGAATTGAATTGAAAATGTAAATAAAGTAATAGTGCATAGTTATTTTACAATAAAAGACTAAAAAAGGCAAATTAATAAACCGGCAGTGGCGCGAGCGCTGCCATATCATTAACTAAACACGATGTGACCCTGATTCACACAAACATCCCTTCCTCTGCTCCAGTGGTGTGCACGGCGCGCACGCATGCGTATTTGCACATAAATTGTCACATGGCTGGTTTGGCATATGAACATTTCTATCAGTTGTGGCTGAATTATGAGCATTAAATAACACAGCTTGATGTGTTTATGTAAAAAATATTCCATGTTGAGTCTAAATCAGATAAATATTGTTCATCGCATCAAATATGTACATATTTACTGCATTATACTATATTCATTTGTTTATTACTTTTATCATCTAAATTATCCTAAGATTTATGAAAAAATGAAAATCACACACTGAAAATAGGGTTTACTTAATCAGTTTATTCTGCATAATGGCATGTTTGGGTCAAAACTGAGCTTTTTGGCATCAACTCAACCATTGGGTTTGGAGGAAGAGAGTTGCTACCTATGACCCCAAGAACAGCTTCCCCACTGTCAAGCATGGAGGTGGAAGCATTATGCTTTGGGGCTGTTTTTCTGCACAGAGCTACATCCCCACGTTGATGGAGCCATTAATGGAAAATCCTGAGTGAGAACTTCCTACCCTCCTTAGGCCAGGACCCTTCAAATCAGTCATGGATGGGTCTTCCAACTGGTTAGTGACCTAGAACCTACAGCCAAGGCAACCAAGGAACGGCTGAAGAACAAGCATATCAAGCTCATGAAGAGGCCCAGCCAATGTCAATCCTATGGAGAGAGCTGAAGCTCAGAGTCGCCAAGCAACAGCCACCAAATATGTTTGATGAAGAAGGGTTAAAATAAGGGCAAATAAATTTATATAAATTCTTTCAAGTTGATTTCTTTCTAGGTTTGCAATTCTGCAGAACAAGCAAGGGACAAAGACTTTTTTTCCTCCACATAAAGGGAAAAACCTTGAAACCTCATGCGAGTTCTTGGCAACTGTCATTTCCCAAATCCTGCTCATACTGGACCCACCATGCACACCTCCATGTCTTGGATAGAAGTCATTAACTTGCCAATAACAAAGACTTATTAAAGGTCACTGAGGTGACCTTTGTAGACAAGTGCGGAAACTGTATAGTGGAAGGCTGATCGGCTCAAATCAAAGACCATGAAAGTCATCTTGGACTTCAGAAGACACAGACGAGGGTTCACAGCTGCCCTTTCCTGGGCATCCCCATCTCAGCTGACCTAACTTGGTTTCCTAACATCCAGGACGCCCTAGCCAACATTAGCGTAGCAAAAACAAAAGATCAATGAGTAACATTGGAGCTATCCAGCTGTACAGTTTTGAGTCAGACACCAGCTCAGACGAGGAACTCAGGACATTGATGGATCTACCGGTATTTGTCTGCAGTGGATGCATCAGAATTGGAGCGGAGCAGAGACTTTGGCCCACTATAAGCTTTTTGACATGAGTTTCATCTTCTCCTGATCCATTGGATTTGAATAAAGAAATACTCAGAAACAGTTTTAATCTTACATTATTGTGTATATGTTTATATTTTTGCAAATGTCTTCAATAATGAGAAAAATGTTTGATCTTAAAAACACCAAGAACATGATTTCCATAGGAGCAGCTCTTTAACTTTGCTGATAACTCAAGGATGAATAAATGTGGTCAGTCAAATCAGCCATAATTGTTTAGACCAGGTGACTGCAGCCTGAGGCTCCACAGACACACGTGGCTCCTTGGCCCCTCCTTTGTGGTTCTCTGACAACAAATACAAATGTTTTTAATTCAAACAAATATCTATTATATAGTAAAATATACTATAATATATTTTCGGACTACACAGCGCATCACGCAAAATAAAACAGTCAGATAAGTCAAACTTTACTCAACTTGGTGATCTACTCAACAGTTGAAGTAAAGTACATATTACTGTGCCAGGCTCCTGACTACAGTACCCATAATGCCTTAATAATCCATCAAGAGGTGATGCACAATATTTTAGGAAATTCCAGGATTTTTGATGAATTTCTTTCCCTTTAAATCCATTTGAGGTCAGTACTCACCATTTAGAGGGCCTATATCATGCTAGTCATTTAAAGTAAACTATTTCTATATATGTATATATGATGAAATATTACATTTAATACACTAAAGAACATCTCAGCTCTTTCTCCTACCCAGAAATAAGACGACTCGATCTCTGAGGCTCCGCCTTTCTCTCCTTGTGGGTGCCGCCCATTTCATGACCTAGAGGCGGCGTCGGCAGCATTTCTGCTTTTCTCCCATCCAAACTTTTGCAAAGATGGATGTGAATATTGTGCAATGAAAGCATGGAGAAAGTGGGCGTGTCTGTTAGCCTGGAGGCGGTTTTAGCAGCACAGGCTCTTCCCGGAAGAGGCTGCTCCTCACTTATGATGACGTCACAATGTGAGGACCCTCTTATTGTGAATTGGGAGGGGCTGGTGCTCAGAGGGTTTCAGAGGAATGCTGAGAGATGCGTGAATGGATCAAAATACCGCTGTGGGTTAGTTTTTGTGAGGAATTAATATTATTATACACTTCAAATTTTAAAAAGTTGATATTGCATGATATAGGCCCTTATAGAAATTCAAGCTGAGATGTACTAACAACATAAAATCAACAATGTGTAAAAAAAAAAAAAACTATTTGTTTATATGTTATTCATGCAAAAAAGTTTCCAAAATAACATAAATGCAAAGGAGTGTTTGATTTTTCTAAAGGCTGAAGAGACACTTTGTGGGTCCTACTGGGTTCTGGACAGTGAGACATTTGAAAAGGCTCTTTAGCTGTTAAAGGCTGCAGACCCCCGTTTCTGGCTAAATGACCCCACAGGAAACGTACCTCTGCGGAGACCACGTGACGTTTCCGCCCCCGTCCTCTACAGAAGAGGCCTTCACTGTGATGCTGCGGCCTTTAACGCCTCGTCATTCAACGTTTGTCCTAAACAGCCAACACGTTTTTACTAAAAACCAGCTCTGGTTTCCCAAATCTAACAATTACATTTCTACAGAGAAAAGTTCAAAGACACCTTCCAGCTGTCCAAGAGCTCATCTGCCGCGCGGGTTCATCCGGGGGTTTCCGGGGGAGTGGGGTGGGGGGTGCCTGTCTATGATGCGTTCACTGGCTTTTCGAAATGCGCACTTCCTGATTCATGTCAGTTGGGCAAAATGAAGGCCCTGTTTACCTTAATATTTGAAAAGATAAAAAAGCTAACGTATCTTATTTAAAAGGAAAAGAGACGTTTTAAAACTTTATTGAGAATTACTACAGGAAACAGTAATGAAACGTTTTTAACAGATAAATTAAAATACTTCCTTGTAATACTAGAATTTATGAGATACGTAAAAAAAAAAACCTTGACAGTAAAAGAAAAAAATAATATAATAGAAGCTATTGATATTGTGATAAACTCCATTAACATATTTGTTTTGTCTCATTTATCTTAATATTATAGTTTATTGTCACATATTTTGACAAATAAAATAAATGAATAAATTGCAAAATAAATTTAAAGAACTCTTTGGTCTGTCCCTGAACTCAACATTCGTCCGGTTTGTTGTCACACCTGTCAATCAAAGCCTGATACACAACTAGTGATCGCCGCAACAGCAACACGGAACAACAAAACCTACAAACGGGTCCCTAGAAATGTGAATAAAAGTAATTAATAAATAGCAACGTACCTTTTAACGAGATTTTCCACAGGAAAAAATAGAAAGTCATGTCACGACCCCACGTCAGCCCGCATATATGACTGGAAAAGATCAAACGCTTTTAGATCCTTTGAGGAAAAGTTGAACGCAACAAACAAACAAACAAACTACGAACTGTATGTCTGCAATGAATGGATATTAAGAAAATAAAGAGTATATATACTGCTAGAAATGTTTTCAAAAATAAATTAGTCCACAATCACTGGTATTTTATGGCATTTTCTGCGGTAAAAAAAAGAGAAACATATTAGTCACGTGACCCCCGCGCACGTCTGCAGGTATGAATGAAACAGAGCCTTTGGGAGAAAAAGTTGAACGAAACAAGCAAACTACAAACTGTATGTCCAAAATGAAAGCATATTTTAAAAGAAAATGGTATATTTCTCACTAGAAATGTTGTCAAAATAGAAATTAGTCCTCAAAATATCTTGTTTTGTGGGATATTCCACCGAAAAATGAACGAGCATCCGCCATGTTTTTTGTTCACGGCAGGCAAAACCAATGAGTTATATCACTAGAGGCGACATCACGTGACTTCCCATGGGAGGAGAGCACCGCCATCTTGGTGAGGTCAAGATACTGCTTTGGTGAATGGATGTGAATATATTTTTTCCAAAATGCCAGCACATTGTGCGGGTTTTAACTGCCTAAATCGTAGAAATGAATCTACAAAGCAGGAAGGCATAACATTTCACAGGTAAATAATTTTTTCTTTTTTAATTTAAAGCTGCAGGGGCATTATTAATAGTACACATTTTGGCAGGCATGATGATCATGCTGCAGGGCTAGCATGATCATCATGCTACATGATGTATGTATAATTTGCTGTCAACATAAATGTAAACTTTAAAAAAAAAAAACTATATACAGTATACCAGTACTAGGCTATTATTGCAATACATATTTATACATTTCTGACTCAGTGACTGAACATTTCTTGCAGATTTCCAATGGATTCTGAGTTAAGGAAAAAATGGGCATTAGCTATAAAAAGAGCTAACCCAGATGGATCTCTGTGGTTGCCAACAAGCAAGACAGTCTGGCTATGCTCTAAACATTTTTTGGAAACAGATTTTGACAAGACTGGCCAGACTGTTCGCTTGAAAGTTGGCACCATACCATCTGTGTTCGATTTTCCAAGTCATTTACAGGTGAGCAAAAATAATTAGTGCTAATGGTCACCATAAACATTGTATTACCTTCTTCAAACAACATCAGGGTTTGTGGGCATTACCTTATTACCTTATATGAATTATACAATAAAATCTTTGTTTTCAGGCATTACTGGTGATTAATGGGTTGGGCCCTTGGCCTTCTGCTCTGGCATTAATGATATCTGTCCTCGGGCCCAACCCATTAATAACCAGTAATGCCTGAAAACAAAAAATTTAGTATTAGTAATAAATACAATGTATTTATTGTTTAAATGAATTTATCCATCTTGCAGGTTGACACCAGTAAACAGTTGAAAAGAACAACCAAAAACAGCAGACGTTCTACAGAGACTGCCAATGCAGCAGAAGTGCAACAATCACAGATTTCAGATGAAGATCATAATCTGTCTACTTCAATAAATGTTAAATGTTTTAATTTTGTTATATTCTGAGGCTGTAATACCAATGTAGATATGTTGTATATGTGCACACATATTGCATTGATTAAGTTATTTTCTATCGAAATTAATTTTTCTTTCTTTAAATAATGAATTCGATAAAATCGACTCATCTTAATTTGCAGGATCACACATATGACTTGCCTGATGCTGCTGAAATGAAGAATCGGTTGGATCGACTCAACTCCCAGAGAGAACATTTAGAAGAAGAACTGAGAAATGTTCGGAGGAGAGAAAAACGAGCAAGGGTAACCTGTGATTGCCTTTTGCAAGAGCTCAGTGAAAAAAACATGTTGACAAGTGAATTGCAAGCAAAACTAAGTTCTTTTGCAGGTAAGTCATGTCCCTGTTGTGTCCAGCGCAAAACATTAGTCATTTGAAAGGCCTCTATTTTTGAATATTTATTTTTTCACTGGGGAGGACCTTTACATATAGCTCATTTAAATAATTTTTCAGACTTTCCTGTGGAACTTCTCCAAAAGCCAGTGCAGGAATACAGTGAAGAACAACGTGATTTTGCCCTCACACTGCATTTCTATAGTCCGAAAGCTTATGATTATTTGCAAAATGAAAAGTGTATACCTCTGCCTCATCCAAGAACACTTTGTCGGTAGGTATAATTAGAAGGGCTTTTTTCTGTTCTGCAGTGAATTTTCTGTTATGATTTTGTTATGTATTATTGTGAAACAAAATGTTCATACTCCAGTGTAACTGTGCTCTCTTCCCCTTGTACATCTTCAGAACATTACAAATATAAATTTGTATATTTCCCTTTATCATCCTGACTGTAAATAGTGTTTCATACAAATTGTTGAAAAAAGTTGTCAATTTATTTTCTTTTTTTGGTCTCCATAGATGGCTTGAAAATGTGGACGGTTCACCAGGTTTTAATAAGGATGTCTTTGGGACCTTGAAAGAATTGCATAAAAAAGATCAGAAAAACTACACTCTCTGTAACATCACCCTTGATGCGATGGCAATCAAACAGCAAATTGAGTATGACAGTGCTAACAAAAGAATGGTTGGTTTCGTGGAGCCACTTGGTGACCGGGAAGATGATGCCAAAGAAGCCCTGGTGTTTATGGCTGTTGGACTGCATGGATCATGGAAAATGCCATTAGGTCACTTCTTTACAAGAACCCTAAGTGCCTCGGCACAGGCACAGCTTGTTCGACATCTGCTTCATCTTATGAATGAAACTGGAATGAGAGCAATAGGATTGACAATGGATGGGCATGCCAGCAATGTTGCTATGTGTCGAATTTTGGGATGCAGTCTTGACCCACAAAGTTTGAAAACCTCTTTTGTTGATCCAGCAAACGGACAGGATGTTCATGTGTTTTTTGATGCCTGCCATATGATGAAGGTAGTTCGAAATATGTTGGAAAACTACCAGGTTGTGCATTCAGATGAAGGAAGGGTGTGCTGGCAACATATTAAAGATCTCCAGAATTATTATTACTACATATAATGTGAATCAGTTTGAAATTTTTTTCTTTGTTGGTTTTGCCTAGTATACATTTTAAGAGAACTTTAACCAAAAAAAAACATCTTTAAAGCACAGCACAGGGGTCTTGCTGTTTGGTTCGTTGAATATTGTATGATTGTTCATTAATTATCCTTATCCATGGCAGGATGATTGTGGACTTTGAGCTGGGAATAAGTTGACGCGAGATCATATTAACTTCAAGACACAGAAGATGAAAGTAAACCTAGCGGCCCAACTCCTGAGCAGTTCTACTGCCAAAGCTCTGCGGCTGGCAAACACTTTGGGGCTTCAAAATTTCAGCGATGATGACTGCATTGCAACAGCAACTTTCATTGAGGTAATTTTGAAATATCCTGGTCATGAATAGAGAATTGTCTACAAAGATTTCCATTATAAAACATTACCATCATTGCTTTGTTTATTTCCAGATGTTTGATACTTTATTTGACATCTTCAATTCAAGAAATTTGAAGTGTCCTGGCCACAAAAAAAACCCATTAGTGAAAAAAATTGGGAAGCTATCAAGACGAAACTTCAGGAAATCTGTCTTTTCTTGTTGTCATTGAAAGCCCCGGAAGGAACTCCGGTGCATTCCTCACGCAGGTAATCTGACTTCCTGATCAGCAATTAATTCATTATTTATTAATTCATGCTGTTGTTTCTTTATTATGATTATGTTCCTCCAAAAAAGAATACTGTTCATGAATTAGGAACACTGCATATACAATCCTTAATTAAAAGAAAATGCTTTTTTGAAACTGATTCCTTGTTGGTCATCGTATTTAATATTTGTATTTCAGATTTATGAGTGTTTTGGGTTTTCTCATAAACATCGAAAGTTTGTTGGCTTTGGTGCCTGAAGTCCTACAAATGCAAAGTTTTCTCCTGACATATAAACTCAGCCAGGATCACCTAGAACTTTTCTTCAGTGCCATTCGGAGGGCAGGTACAATGGCTAAATTTTTAAGTTGTTCAATTTGGTGTGTGAGGGAGTCTCTTGAGATGTGTGATTTGGGCCCTGCAGTTCATGCAACTATGTAAACATCACAGTTATTGTCTTTTGACTGCATCAGTTATTACTAATCGCAGTGAAGGCTGGTTCATGGCAGTGTGGAGAGTTCCATCAACAATTACTTCTAGCACGGTGGAGTGGATTATGTGTAAAATGCTCTCACTTTCGTTCAGTTCAGTTGTTGCAGAATTTATAGGAATCAGTTGTATTGTATTTCGATGAAGTATTATGTTTTTGCAGGTGGCTGGAATCATAACCTAACATGTCGGCAGTTCAATGCCACATTCCGGCACCTTTTGGTTCACAGCGGGGTGAAAACTGGTACAAGAGGCAACATCGCCAGTCAGGACAACACAATGTGCCTGACAGTTTCCAAGACATCGAAATCCAACCTGGATGCTCCATCACCTTTTGTGGAAGAATCTACAGTATTTGAACATGACTACAGCAAATGGGTACTTCCTTTGCATTTGGAATTTCTGGTCAATATTGTAGCCTATATTGCTGGTTTTGTGGTTAGGAAGGTCATGTCTCAGGTCACGTGTGATGAGTGTAGGGACTGTTTGGTGTCGCACCCTGCAAATTTCCAGCAAAAGGAAATGTGTCACCTGCTGAAGCTGAAAGAGAACGGGGGGCTTGTTATACCATCTCAAGGTGTTGTGGATATCCTGGTAGGGGCAGAGAAAGCCATCAGGCGGTCCCAGAATATCCATTCAGCAAGGCGCATGTGCCCTGTGCAGGTGATCATCAACGTGGTCAAGTCGGAGTTTGGTGCTCTCGATGCTTTAAATTTACAGGTTCACATCACTGACAGCCAATATGGCATTGACAATCATTACTTTGATTTGTTGGAGTTACTTGTTCAAAGTTATTTTTGTTTAAGACAAGGTCATGTTGCCAAACTGCACAACTCTCAAAGCAGAAAAATTAAAATTAGGCAGAAATACACGAAACTGATCACTCAAATGAATCAGTAGGTTAAGTCTATTCTTTTATTTATTTATTTTTGGGGATGTAAATCTATTGTTTTTTTTAGGGTAAATCTTTTGTTGACTTATTATTTATTATTATTATTATATATTGTTTATTTATGTATTATTATTTATTATCATTATTCACATTTAATAATATATTATTGGTGACTTGTTTATTTATTATTATTATTTATTATTGTTTTTTAACTTATTATTGATTTATTATTTTTATTATTATTTTTGGGGTATTGTTGGAATTCTATAAATAATTCTATTACACGTCAAAGAGTTCAAAAATGTTTAAATGTTTAGAATTTATTTTTAAAATTTCTTTGCACATTTTTTTTACTTATAAGTTCTGCAACTATGCATTATTAATTAAAAGTTTGAACTTTGAAGGCTGACTGTTTGTCTTGTTTAACAACAACAAATGTTGTGTATATATATATATATATATATATATATATATATATATATATATATATATATATTGTATATATATATATATATATATATATTGTATATATATATACGTATATATATATATATCTATATATATATATATATATATATATATATATATATATATATATATATATATGTATGTGTATATATATATATATATATATATATATATATATATATATATATATATATATATATATATACACACAATATATATATAAATTGATATAAAAGCAACTTAAATGCAACTAAAGGCTATAGAAAGCATTGTCAAGTGGGTGCCCTCGACCTCACCAAGATGGCGTCGTGCTCCGCCACAGCCGGCTAGGCTTCCAAAGCGGGCGTGTTTCCTCTAGTAATATAACTCATTGACAGGAACAAGTGGTAAGTACCATTTTTTTTACGTAGTGTAATTTTAGATGTGCGGAGGAAAATAATATAATTTAAAAACAAATATATTCGCGGCTTAAGTGTAACTCAAAAGCGTAACATTTTTTATTAGGACAAAAATATTTGGCCGTCCTGGGATGGCTATTCTGACGGTTGTCTGGTGCGCTCCATTTTTTGAAGTCGTTGCCCCCTTCAGGGATTCATTGACCGTTTCACCGGCAGTCGATGACGACGTTTCAGCGCCGGTGTGGGTACCGAATGTTCTCGGGGTCCTTCCAATGAGTTATATCACTAGAGGAGACATCACGTGGTTCCTCATCGGAGGAGAGCACCGCCATCTTAGTGAGGTCAAGTTTTGAAGACCAAACCACTTTTTATAACATTTAATAAAGAGCTCTGTTTTTACTTTCAATCACTTCATTATATGAAAAAAAAGAATGGCTTGAAATTGCTTAGTTTTGTTCAGAAATACAAACTTCACGAGTACCTCTAACTTAACTAGTATTAGACTATTTAGATTTTTTCTATGTTCCTTTATTTTATTGTATTTATATTTTTATTTATTTGTGTGTTATGTTCATTGTTTCTCTTTTCCCCTCTATTCTTTATTTTCTATCTTAATATGTTATGTTTGGCAATGGTGACTGATCTTCGAGGCAATATTGATTACATTGTTATTGTTCGTTGTTAACGTTAATGTCATTGTTAATGTATGATACCGCAATTGTCAATAAAGTTTAAAAAAAAACTTAGCGACGTTAACTCATTGGTCGTGGCCAATGAGTTATATCACTAGAGGAGACATCAGGTGGTTCCTCATGGGAGGAGAGCACTGCCATCTTGGTGAGGTCAAGTTACTGCTGCAGTGCATGCATGTGAACACATTTTTTGCATAATGCCAGTTCATTGTGCAGGTTTGAACTGCCAAAATCAGAAAAATGAGTCCATGATGGAGGAAGGTATATCATTTCACAGGTAAGTATTTTATTTTTTTTTCTTTTAAGGCTGCAGGGGCTTCATTAATAGAACATATGTTGACATGCATGATGCTGCAGGGCTATTATCAACATGCTGCATGATGTACATTTTATTTTGCTAAACCTGTATACAGCATACTAGGCTATTTATACAGATTTTTACATTTCTGACTCAGTGACTGAGTCAGGTTTCCAATGGACTCAGACTTCAGGAAAAAGTGGATCTTGGCTATCAAAAGAGCTAACCCAGATGGATCACTGTGGTACCAACTAGTAATACAGTCTGGCTGTTCAAAACATTTGTGGAAACAGATTTTGATAAGAGGCCAGATTGTTTTTTTAGGGTAAATCTATTGTTCACTTTTGGACTTCTTTTGATTATTATTATTATTATTATTATTATTATTATTATTATTATTATTATTATTATTATTATTATTATTGTTAATGAGAATAATAATATCATTATTTTTATTATTATTTATTGACTTATTATTTATTATTTGTATTGACTTACTATTGATTTATTAATATTATTATTATTATTGACTTATTGTTGGGTTTTTCTAAATAATTAAAATTGCATGTCAAAGAGGTCTAAAACTTCTAAATGTTTAGAAATTAATTTTAAAAATTCTTTCTAATAATTTTTTTATTTTTAAGAAGTCCTACAACAATGCATTTTCATTCAAGTTTGAGCTTTTAAGGCTGACTGTTTCTCTTCTTTAACAACAACAAATGTTGTATCTATATATACATTATATACATAAAATATAATATATTTATATATATGTATAAATATATTTAAATCTAAAAATATATACAGTTTATAAAAGCTACTTAGACACCACTAAAATCAATGGAAATCAATGTCATGTGGGCGTCGTCGACCTCACCAAGATGGCGTCGCGCTCCGCCACAGTCAGCCAGGCTTCTAAAGCGGGCGTGTCTCCTCTAGTGATATAACTCATTGGTCGTGGCAACTTACAGCCAATCAAATAGTGTGACGTCATCATTGGTCGAAGGACCCCGAAGGACCCCGAGAACATACGGCAACCCGAGAACATCTGGTACCCACACCCAATGAGTTATATCACTAGAGGAGACGCGCCCGCTTTAGAAGCCTGGCCGACGTTGGCGGAGCGCGACGCCATCTTGGTGAGGTCGACGACGCCCACATGACAATGATTTCTATTGCTTTTAGTGGTGTCTAAGTAGCTTTTATATACTATATATATTTTACATGTATATATATTTATATATATATATATGTAAATATATTATATTTATATATATAATATATATAGAGATACATCATTTGTTGTTGTTAAAGAAGAGAAACAGTCAGCCTTAAAAGCTCAAACTTTAATAAAAATGCATGGTTGCAGGACTTCTTATAAGTAAAAAAATTATTACAAAGAATTTTTAAAAATAATTTCTAAACATTTAGAAGTTTTAGACTTCTTTGATATGTAATTTAAATGTTTTAGAAAAACCCAACAATAATAATAATAATAATAATAACAATGATAATAATAATAAATCAATACTAAGTCAAAACAAACAATAAATAAATAAATAATAATTCAATAAATAATAACAAGATTATTAATAATAATAATAATAATAATAATAATAAAAATATTCAAAAGAAGTCCAAAAGTAAACAATAGATTTACCCTAAAAAACAACAACAACAAAGAAAAACAATAGATTTATACTTGAATCATGTGAGTGATCAATTTGTGTAACACAGATGGTTTGGTGTCGGGTTTCAAGCAAACAGTCTGACCTCTCATTAAAATGTGTTTCCACAAATGTTTAGAACATAGTCAGACTGTATTTCTAGTTGGTACCACAGTGATCCATCTGGGTTAGCTCTTTTGAAAGCTAAGATCCACTTTTTCCTTAAGTCTGAATCCATTGACTGCAAGAAAAGTTCAGTCACTGAGTCAGAAATGGATACATCTATATTACTATAATAGCCTAGTATGATGTATACAGTTTTAGCAAAATAAAATGTACATTTATGTTGACAGCAAAGTATACGTACATCATGCAGCATGTTGATAATAGCCCTGCAGCATCATGCATGTCAACATGTGTATGATTAATGAAGCCCCTGCAGCATTAAAAGAAAAAAATTAAAATACTTACCTGTGATATGATATGCCTTCCTCCTTCATGGACTTATTTTTCTGATTTTGGCAGTTGAAACCCAAACAATGAACTGGTATTATACAAAAAAGTGTTCACATGCATGAGCTGCAGCCGTAACTTGACCTCACCAAGATGGCGGTGCTCTCCTGCCATGAGGAACCATGTGATGTCTCCTCTAGTGATATAACTCATTGCCCACACCGGTGTTGTGGGTTTTATAGACAGGCCCGTTCACACAGAGAGACTGTCAAAGGGGAAACAAAGAGTCGCGCGCGCCAGCGGTTAGTCATAGCCCATATTTCAGATTTGAGCCGCCGTCTCGGCGGAAAGTATGAGATCTGTGAACGCGCATGAAAGGCAGTGGATACGCAAACCGCCACCGAGCGCGCGCGTGCCAACGTTCAGGTATGGTCGTAGGCGCGAGGGAGTCTTTCGGGTCGCTTTGACCATGGCGGGAAACAGCTGAGGAGATCAGTAAGAACAGCTGTGGATGCGCATGCCGCGACCTGCACGCGCCCGGTCTTTCTCGTGAATCTTAGCTGGAGGCAAGCAGAGGGGCCGTGCCAGCGATCACCCACAACCTTTGGGCGCCGCGAAGCGCTATTTTAAGGGGGCGTCTCGGCTTGAAACGCCACGCAAGCTGCGACTGATTTTCTCATGTGCTTTCTGGGGCAGACCAGCGCGACGGACCGTCCTGGCTTTGCCTCTTTTTTTTTAACTCGACAGAGTGAACAAGTAAAAAAAATGAACCAAATGCCTAATCAACTATTATTGATTTATGTCTGTTACTGAGGCAACCACAAACAGGCAATTCATGCAGCCAATGAGAGAAGAGCTTGCCACACACGTGACTGCTCACTGATGATGAGGCGGGGCATTTGTGACAGTCAGTTCCACATTATTTTATTAGTTTTTTGAAAGTAAAAATTACAGTTTACAAAAAGTTAAACAATTAAATAATAAATCAAAATGTATGCATATTTTAGTTGTATGGCTGATGTTATTCCAGTTGTTGAAATTATGCAGGTAATGCATGCGGCCAATATATGCACATTACTGCGTTGCCCGCATATATTTTAAGTGTGGATGTTGGTTCAGTATATTTAAAGTTATAGTCCCACGGCCAAGAAAAAAATTCAGCTCTAGCAGCATGTTTTTTTTTTTTAATTATCAAAAAATTATCATTAAATGTGTGTTGTTTTGTCTGTATAAACTGTTATAAGCCTGTACAATTTCATGTCACAAGTAAGTTGAATCATAGTTTACCCAGGTAATGTTGACATTTGTTTTAGCATTGTATTGCTATGATGTATTTAAACATTTTTTTCTTATTTTCAGTCATTGTTGGAGATGTGGCATTACAAACTCTGCTAGACTCTCCCTTCAAGTAGGTCCAAGATATTGCAACAATGGTTTATTTAAATCCACCTTTGTACCGGAAATTTTGTATTTCTGAAAAAGGTTTTCTCCTTTATTTATTTATTTTTATGTGTTTTAGGTTGTCTTCAGTGCTTGGCTAAATCCACAATCCTCCCCTGCCACCCTGGCTTCTCTCCATTCTTCCAACTGAAGGAGCATTTGGACCTGCAGTGGTGTCCGAAGTTTTTTTTTTGTTTTTTTTTAAGAACCCGTAGTGACTTAAGGCTGGCTATCCCTCTGCCGGTAGGGTGATCCGTGTGCCTCAGAGGAGAAACACATTTCTTCACGTGAGTGTGGTCTGAAGCATCGAATTTTACATTTAAATGTAAGTCATGACTTTTTGCTTTTGAATGACTTTTTAAAGTTATAAAAACAGATGATGTATTTTCCGACTGCTGGCTGCTACGTGCAAATATAGATGACCGGCGGTGACTATTGATGATGTCATCAAGTGGTATTAATGTCCACATTTAAACACACTATTTTTCCATATCTTTTCCGTTGGCGGGATAAATGTAGGGGTAATGGTAGTGGAGGACTTTGGTTTTCTGTCCAGAGATTAATCTGTGGTTGTATCCAGGTTAGAGCCTGGTTTGTCTCTGACCCGGAGAACTTGTCACAGTTTAGGCTTTGGTCTCAGGGCTTCAAGGGCTTCAATCAAGGGCTAAACATCCTTTTGATAAGATGAATGTTTAACCAGCTTAACTACCCACTACTTAACTACTCCACTAAAACATGACAGTGTAAATTCCTGATGGTCTAATAAATGTGCATTTATGAAACCGATTTGAACTTTGAAAGGCCTGTTAACTTTGGTTTAGTTAGAAAACAACCTATTACAATTAGTTGGTTAACAGATGATTATTGACAACTATTTGTTTCTGTCTCTCTTTGTTCTATATTAAACTTCTACCTGAAACCTTCATCCAACCATGCAATAAGTGTTTTTAATCACATCTTAAAGTTCCTCTCAGATCAGCTTTGGATCTATTTTCAAAGTGTTCCCAGTGGTCATTTAATTATGATGATGCGGTTTTTACGCAAAATCAAACACTTGTGTTGTTTTCTAGGACATAGTTTCTGCAGAGCAGCAAGACTTCATAAGAAAGAAGAAGTGGGTTAAGGAGAAATCTCGAACGGTCCCACCCCCTCTTTTTAACAACACCTGATGATCTGCATACGGTATTTCTATTTACAGTTTTGTTCAAACGTTCACATTACATTATGTATAGCACCCATTCAGAAGTGACATTTTTGTTTTAATTGATAATTTCTGGTCTTTGAATAAAGAAATACTCAGAAATGCAATTTTAATTTCAAAAACTTTTTTATATGAGAAAAATGCTACAAGAACATGTTAAAAACACCAAAAACATAATTTTTATCAGAGGTGGGTCCCACTCAGATAAGGAATAATTTAAGCTTAAAATTGCATTATTTTTTTTTTACTTCATTTTTTTCAAATAGTGGCTCACTGGGGGCAGGTGAAAAAGTACAGTTTAAAAGGCTCTCATCTGTGATGTACAAACTGTAATGGGAGGGCCAAAGTGTCTCTGCTCAACTCCAGTCAAACACATCATCCACTTGTAGACAACTAGATCCACAAAAAGTTTTGTTTTCCTTGTCTGAGCTGGAATCAGGCTCAGAACTGTAAGGCTGGAAAACTCCAATATTGCTCACTGTTTTTGTTGTATTGTTAATGTTGTCTTAGGTTTGTGGGGGTCTGTAAGCTAGTGGGTCAACAGATGGATGATGGGAAATATGTGAAAGCATATTTTTACGCAAACAACACAAGAGGTGAATTTCTAATGAATTCCTGCCCCTCTGCAGAAACTACTATAGACCAGCACAAATCTTTAGATTTTGGTTTAGAACAGCGTAATCATAAATAAAAAAATCACTGGGAACATTTTGAGATGATTGGAGTGGGACCTTATTTTGAACCTGGACTGTATGTATGACTTTAACCCCTAACCCTTAGGAACTGGGTTGTCAAAAGATGAAAACACATTTTTTGTTTTTCTTTTTTCATTTCTAGGATGACACAGATGCTGCCGGGGAGAATGATAAAACGACTTGTGCCATATATGAATGAGGATTATGGTGTGTTATAGTCTACGGACAAAATGTAAGTAAATAATCAATTATGTGACCATGAAAGGCACATTTTTTGGTTTTTAATTTTTCTGTAAAGTAACTGTTACAATTTGTACTTTACAGAATGAAGACACCATAAACGCAACAACTGTGGGCCTGTTTGCATCCAGAGAAGATGGAATGTTGGAGTACTTGGATGTTGGAACCTGTTTTGAAGGCCAGATTGTCATCAGACTTGGACAGTGTTGGACAACGTCGCCTTGGTGTTTGGAATATTTTCTGGTCTATTCTCTCAAATTGAGCTACCCACAAGGTCAGCGATGCACTTAAATGTATATTTGTTTTATTGACCTGCCCCCAGCTGGACTTTCCAGAAAGGCTCGAAGCCTCCAAACAAAAAATGTTCATGTGATCGTTTTGAAGACGGCTGAAAGGTGACTGCTCTTCAAGTATATGTTAATGTGTTTTCTAAATTCTGTTAGCATTTTTTATTGTAGGTTGCAAAGTGGTTAGCACGGACTTGCTGTTTGTCTTTCTTAATAGCCTCATAATGAATTAGTGATCTGTTCATTCTGTACGAACCTTTGTCCAACAGCCACAACCCCAAAAACTAACAAAAGGGAGACAATGAATTTTTAAAATGGACTAATTTGACAAACTGTCATGATGATGTTTACATTTTATGTGCCTTAAATAAATGTGCAATGTAATAGTGTGTCCTTTGCATTTTTGAATATTTATTTTGGCTGCTTAATGTAAAAAAATTGTTTATCAGATTTGTAAGTTCAACAATGAAAGTATTGAAATTACAGTCATGTTGGTGCAAAACATTTTAATATTATCAGCTTATTAGAAATTGTGTTGACAGCAAAAAAATTAATTCTACTAAAAAAAAAAAGGTCAGTCTAACTGAAATGATTTGTGTTGGGACAACACAATGAAAACATGCAAATTCAACCCAAAGAAATTGGGTGGAACGAGTTTCCACTACTTAATTGTGTAGCTCTAACTGAAATGATTTGTGTTAGGACAACACAACAAATTAATGCAAATTCTACGCAAAAAAATAGTGTAGATCTGACTGACAAAAATTGTGTAGAGACAACACAACTAATAAATGCATATTCAACTCAAAAGAATTGTGTAGGTCTAACTGAAAGGATTTGTGTTGGGACAACACAATGAAAACATGCAAATTCAACTTAAAACAATTGGGTGGAACGGTTTTCCACTATTTAATTGTGTTGGTTCAACAAATCCTTTTTTTCAGTGTTGCTCCCTTCGTCGTCTTCTTTACAGAAATAGCGGACGGTTCCAGCACCGGTAACATTTCCTTGACAGTCCAGCACACAGTTGGAGGTGGTATCACTGCACGCCGAAGGCTGTACCACAAGCGTTGGGACAGGATGTCGTTTGATGATGTTTATGTGATATCCGACATTTTGGGTTTTATCGTTAATCCTAACTGTGTATTTTCCAGCGTCTTTCTCTGTTAGATTGGATATTGATAATTCTCCAGTTTCAAAGTTCAAGTCGGCTCTGCCCTCAAACCGACCGTAACTCAGCGGCTTAGACGTGCTGCTGAGCTGCTCCACTAACTTGCTACCTTTATTCTGAGCCCGTTCTAGAAAAAATCCCTTTTTATATGCAACTGCAAGGCCACTGATGATGAGGAGGAGGAGGATGAATCCGCCGACAATCCCACCCACCATACCCGCGGAAGAGCCCGGCTCCTTGTAGAAAGGGTTCTTGGTGGCCGGGCTTTTCTCTTCACTCACAGAGTTCTGGACTTTGCAGAAGAACTCTTTAATCGTCTGCATGTCCGCGTCGTTCTTTATGTCCTTTTTCTTCGCGGACTCTTTCCAGTCTCCGTTGTCTTCTTTCCAGAAATAGCGGACGGTTCCAGCACCGGTAACATCTCCATGACAGTCCAGCACACACTCAGGGGTGGTATCGCTGCACGCCAAAGGCTGCACCACAACCATTGGGACAGGAACTTGTTTGAGGATTTTTACTTGAAATCCGACATTTTGGATCACATTGTTGATCTCAACATTGTATTTTCCAGCGTCTTTCTCGGTTAGCTTGATTATAGATAATTCTCCAGTTTCAAAGTTCAAGCTGATTCTTTTCTCAGTCGGTGGGTAGTACTCCGTTTGAGATTCTTTACTGAGCTTCTCCGCTAACAGATTGTCGTTATGCTTCCATGTTATGCTGGTGATCGGGAACGTAAAGGCCGCAGGCTTCAGCGTCAAGGTTCCGCCGAGAGTGAACTCTTTGTTTTGAAGCTCGGTTTTAACGAACCCCAGGACCACAGCCAGAACACACAGACCGAACAAGGAACCCATGGCTACGGAACCGCGTCGATAGTCGTCCTTTTTGATCAGAGAAATCGTCGAATTTCATGACTTCCTCCTTTGTCACACAGGTCTCACACACCCATTCACGACAATGCTTTCGTTTCCCCAAATCTTTATTGACAATCGAAGAATCAGACAGTGAACAACGAACAGTATCTATATAAAAAACGTTATCTCAAATAGCAATCACCCTGGTCGAACATAACACGTAAATAGAACTTAAAAGAAACGAATGAACATAATAACACATTAACACAAATAAATAAAAAAAATAAAATAACAGATCCATCCAAATAGTTCAACGCTAGGGATTCCCATTAAGTTTGTATTTCTAAACAAAATCAAGTCATTTCAAGCCATTTTTTCCATATAACGTAGTGATTGAAAATAAACACAGAACTCTTTATGAAACATGATAAAAAGTGGTTTGGTCTTCAAATATACATTTTTGTGAATATAAAACTTTCCTTGCAATATAAGGGACATTAAGAACAATATTGTCTGGTCTATTGGATGATACCACCCCGAATAAAACATTTTTTTGCATGTAAATGAACTGGCATTGTAATTTTGGATGAAAACCAAAAGCAGAACTCTTCCCAAAATGTTTTTATAATTCTACAGTTCAAGAATAAATGATCCACAGTCTCAATGTCATTCAAATAAAAACTGCTTTCATTCTCTTCAAATCCCAAAAAATAGTCTAAAAAATTCCTTGGATGGGTAAACATCACTAATTATTTTAAAACGAATGTCTTTTACTTTTGGTAAAATGAAACATTTGATGAAATTTGATCTTAATTCAATCACATCTTCTTAAGAGAAGTGTTTAGAAATGTTCATTTCTTCTAATGAGATGTTTGACAAATAATCTTCGTATGAAGTCGTGAGGTTATTTTGTCTTTGTAACCGGCTGCCCATCCAATAAGAGTGAAGGAAGTTTTAATTGAACTTTGTTTAACAATAGATTTTGTGATTATTATTATATCATTGTCCGAGGAAGAGCTTTGATCACAGCATCATATTGTTTCCGATCAAATAATTAAAATTTAGAACTCAAATGATCAAAAGTTGTGCTTATAAATTAGTTTCTGGTGCAATAAAACTTGTTGATGAAAGGCAGAAAGTTGGCAGTTTTTTCAGGTCATAATCGCATTTCAGCAGAAAGTTAATTCCACCTACATCCCTTAATATTTTAGAGGGGAGTTGATACCAGAAACCTTTTTTCGTTCTTCAAGATGGATCTCAGCCAGTTGATTTTAATTGTCCCATCTAAACAATCAACATCAATAGCTTTAAGTCCTCCCTCCTCATAATCTGTCAGCATCACACTTTTTCTAATATAATGAGTTTTGTATTTCCAAATTGAACTTAAATTTAACGTTTGATTTATGTCTTTAATTGCAGATTTAGGGAAGGATAAAGAATATGCTGGATTGATTTATTTTGACAGAGATTCCATCTTAACAACAAAAACTCAAATATAAATATTTCGATTGGACCACAAATTTAGGTTTAATTTACATTTATCTAGAGTTTTTCTAAAAATTTAGATCCGCCAATGATTTCTCTTTGGTTATGATCTGATCTGAGTGATTGCTATTTTCTGGCCTAAAGCATTAAGTTTCTCAAATTTTGATTTTTCTATCCAAATGAATAACATTTCAGCTGCTACGATGAAGAGTAAAGGAGAGATTGGACAACCTTGTTTAACTCCTTTGTTAATGGAGAATCTCGACAAAGTCCCATGTGGCAATGAAATGACACTGTTCGTATCTCTAAGTGTTTTGGTGAGATTGATAAAGTTGGATCCGAAACCAAATAAATCTAAAGTTTGAAACATGAATTGATGTTCTCTAGACTGTCAAAGGCTTTAAAAAAATTAAGAAACAAAATGAAGCCTTTGTCTTCGATCAGATGATTGTAATCTAACAGATCCAATATGAGGCGGATGTTATTATGAATGGATCGGCCTTTCAGAAAGACAGACTGAGTGTCAGAAATTATCTGGAACATTTCAGTTTTCATTCTGTTGGCAAATATGTGAGTTTATCAATCAGTCGAGGATCTTTGCCAGATTTACTAATGAGAGTTATGATGCCTTGCTTCATAGTTGTTGGTAGAGTGTGCGTGTTAGTTATTTCCTTCAGTGTCAGATAAAGCAGGTCTTTCACATGTTCCCAGAAATGTCTATAAAAATTAACATTCAGCCCATCTGAACCTGGAGATTTGTCCAAAGCTAAGCATCTTATAGCTTCTTCTAATTCTGACTTGGTGATCTCTGCCTCACAAAGCTCTCTGCAGCCACCATCTATTTTAGGGACCAAATGTTTGATTTGTTTTAAAAAGGCTTCAGCATCATGAAGGGAGTATGAAGATGCGTACAGCTCACCGTAGAACTGAAAAAAATCTTTTGTAATTGTTGTAGGATTTGTGCACTGCACCTTTTTAATTAATAAAGTTTACTCAAGTCTTCTTTTTTCTAGTCTACAGAAATAAGCACAAGCTTATTTTCAAATTCCTCAATCCATCTTGCTCTCGATCTGATATATGCACCTTTGGCCTTATTTATGTACATTTTATCCAAGGAGGATTGCAAGATGATCATTTTCCGTTTATGATTTTCATCTGAGTCCAAATTGTGACATATTGAGTTTATTTCTTTGATAATTTCTTCTTCCTTGAGTTTATACTGCTTACTCCTCTGCTTACCTCTAGATATTGAAATTTGTCTTATTTATATTTAAAAAATACCATCTATCTCTATAAGATGTGAATTGAGCCTCCCTGTTAATTTTAGCAATTGTATTAGTAATGTTTTGACAGTACGTTTCATCATTAAGAAGATTAGAGTTAAATTTCCAATAGCCTTTGTTTCTAGGCTGAGAATTCTGAGGTTGGATGGAAAGTCTGTCCATACTGTGATCCGTTAACAGCGTAGCTGAAATGTTTACTTTCAGGATGAAACTCTGATGATCATCTAAGATAAGTCTGTCTATAAAGTCTGTAAATGTGTTGATCAGCCGGGAAAACATTTATTTATTTTGAGCATCAGAATTATAGCCGTAAACATTACCTAGGGCCAGAAAACATCCATCAAGATGAAAAAAACGCAAATAATCCACCGACCTGAATCATCCCTCTTCACTGTTTACAATTTCCCAGGAACATTATTCAGCAGTATAGCGACTTCTGCTGACCTGTTACTGCCATGACTGAAATAGATTGTATCGCCCCACAGATTGGACCAGAATATTCATCACTTTCACTGGAATATTTGATTCTTACAAAACAAAAACATTGATTTTCTTTTAACAGAATTTCTCAGACCCCTTGCATTAAGTGTAAAAGAAGAACATAATGACTGTGACAAAGACATAACAATCAACAAAAACACGAATAACACAAAAGGATAAAGCTATAGAAGCTGGAACTAGAAGTGTTGGATATGCTCCAAAAACTGTTTAATTTTTGAGGACCGATGTTTTAACCCCAAGAGAAATTTTTTCAAAACCATTACAGTAGATGTGAATTATCATAAACTAGCATGAAAAATACAGACGAAGAAAAAACATTTATTAATAAGCTGAACTATTTTGAAATATATAGCCATTTTCCAGAACCTTTTTTTTACTTTCTTTTTTCTTCTTCCTTTTCCTTCTTTGGATTGTTTTATGGACCCAGTTCAGTCCACACCAACCCTGATACCGCCGCTCCTCTGTACACGTGTTTCCCTGCTGCTCGGCCTTCTTCCATCTTCGGCCAGGCCGCTGCTCGAGCTTCTCTGTCAGCTTTGGTGAAATCCTCATTGAAGACGATTCCCAGATTCTTACAGGTTGAACATTTCTTGGTTTTTCTAGATGGCATCTCTATGGTGTCTCATAACAAAGTTTTTCTGCCCTCCTCCTTTCTCCCCAAACAATGAACCAAAACCACCACCATGTTCATCTTCTTTTTCCAATCCAGAGCGATCTGGGACAGGATTTCTATGATGACATCTCGGATGTTCTCGTCGTCTCTTTTAATTCTTGAATTTTTAGGTTCCATCGCCGTTTGTATTTTTCCATTTCAGCTACTTTCTCTTTTAGCTCCTTGTTTTCTTTAACAAGTTGTGGAACTTCTTTTTCCACCTCTTTAATCTTCACCTTGCATTCTTTGATCTCAGCTGCATTCTTTTCCACTAGTTGGGAGATGTTTGCCACCATGACGGAGTCTTCTTTTAACTGATTTCCAAAGTCTTCAATTTTGCAGGTTAATTTTTCAATGGCAGGGATCAGAGTTTTGTTCAGAGATGCAGCAGGCTCTTGAACAGAGTTCATCTTGGAAGGCAGAGCTGAAGCTTCAATAGGGGTACTTGGAGCAGGTTTCCTTTTCATATTACTTCCTGCCTCCATCGGTGTGTAGTCGTGGTCAGTGGTGCTCGTCTGTGGTGCTGTTGCCAGCTCAGCGTCGCCTTTTTTCATTTTTTAAACACCGTCTCAGCAACACCGGAAGGTTCGCTTGAAGTAAAATAATCCAAATCGAAAATATTTTCTTCAATGGGATAAGTATCTCAGTCCCAAAGTAATTATTTTAGTAACAATCCGGGGCGAGTTCTGGTGAGCTTAGTTAAAGCGTGTCGCTTCAACCACCATGCCAGCGGAATCTTTTTCTCTCATCATGGTTGCTGAGACACGAACACATCTCTCCTCACAATGGTTTAATCTGAAACAAGGGTATTCTCTATAAATCCCAATTTTTTGTTTTTAGGTTTCAAAATAATAAAAGTTTGGTTAATCGACTATATAAAGACTCACTGTAAAAATTGTGTTTTTAACTTGTTCTTGTGGCATATTCCTCCTGATGGAGGAAGTATATTCAGAAAATTAAACTCAAACCTGCATTTCTGACTTTTTCTTAATATAATTCGTTGTGAATGAGGTGCAGAAGGAAAAGATTGTAGTTGTGATGCTCAGATATGGCTCTCCATTTTTGTTGCACTAGTAATGTTAGGTTGGGGGTGTGAGGGACTGTAAGCTAGTGGGAGAGAGTGTGAACAGATGGATCACAAGACGTTCTGTGCCAACAGTTCTGCAGGCAACTCAAAGGGGAATTTTCAGACGATTTCCTGCAGCTCTGCAGAAACGATGTCCTAGAAATGACTCTAGTCTTTTGATTTAAGCTAAAAACACCATAACCATGATTAAATCACAACTTGGAACGCTTTGTAAACAGATCTAGACATGATCTGAATGTGGGATTTTAATACAAAAGGTCATTAATTTTGTGATGTTAAATTTCTTAGTAAACGTAACATCCCAATAACTTTAGAGAGTAAAGCTTTTGGCGCAGTAGCTAAAAATTTCCACATTTTCTTTTTGGGGAAGGTCAGGCATATGTTGCAGATGTGTTTCAAAAAGAAAAAAAAAAGCTTTAAAATCTCTTGAAATTTTTTCCGAACATAAAATTGCTTAAAATGTGTAATATTTTCTCAAATTTAGCTTTACATACACATTATGTGCTTTCATTTATTCCTCTGACCCTGGTATTTAATGAACATTTCATTCCTTGTTTTTATTACTTGCAATGAATATTTCCATTTCTGTACTGTACCTGGCATTTACAATAAAGTTTCTGGAAACTTTTTTAAAGTTCTTTTTTTTTTTTTTTTAGATCCTGGTTCTCCTCTTCAGAGCTACTGGACCTTCACACAAAAATGTCTTTCAGAGAATTTTTGTCCATTTGCACTGAAATGTTTGCTTCAATGAAACAAAAACATCTTAAAATATAATGTACATTAAAGGAAAGTGCTGAGGTTAAGACATATCTAATGAAAATAAAAAAACAAAACACAGATCTAGTCGTCTACAAGTGGATGGATCAGAGTGGAGCAGAGCTGGGACCTTGTGGCTCGCCTGCAGCATTTTTGCAATGACACCATGCTTCAAGTATTTTTCTGTGAAAAAGTCCAAATTAAAGTTACATCAATGAGTCTTGTATGAAATTCCAGCATCTTGAGGTGAACAAACACTGGAGTTGTAGTCCCTATTGACCTGAAGGGGGTGTTGATTCTTCAGTCAATGCTGAGGAAGGACCTGATTTTCAGTCAGACTGTTTGGAGGTGGTGTTTGTTCTTCATCCAGCCGTCTTCAGGTCAGAGCTGGTTTGATGCAGCGGCTTTGTCCTTCAGGAGCATGATGTCACAGATCACCACTCAAAAGTAGTACAGGGACAAGATTGCTGTCATGAAGAGTAGGAGGTGGAGGAAGCGGAGGGTACCAGAGTTCTACCAAGCTGATTTCATCATCCAGATTTATCTTGAGTTTGAGTGAAAACTATGGCAGTAAATCAATGAGAATGAGAATTAAAAAATGCGTTTCAGGTTTGTTTTCAATGCAACTAAAACAGTTTCAAGACTGGATCATTTGTCTAATTTTTATTAATGTTTTGATTAACTGAGGTCCAATAAACCCTTTTTAAAAAATAAACATTAAAATCGGGAAGTGATCTGTTGGCTGTTTGTTTTATTGTTGCCTCCCCCCTCCTCACCTGTGGCTATGGTGGAGGAGTCTGCAGCTGCCTTCATTTAGTAATTAGCGGCTTTTTAAAATTCAGCCTCCGTGTCCCTCATGCTTCCTAAACCTTCCTTCTGATCTGACACTGAGGTCTGCCTGGTTTTTGACTTTTCATATAAAACTTTATTTAGTTATTTCCAAGTCAAAGCTGGAGTTCTCTCTGCACCTGGGTTCTTGTTATTCCTTCTATAGTAAGAATACCTGAATGAATGGCAGAGTGACGACATCTTATGTTTTAAACCCATTTAAATTTGACATCTGATCATTTAGGAGTTAACTAACCATTTAGAGTTGCTATAGAAACCTCTCCAATCTGGAGAACAGCAGGAAATGATAAATTAAAAAAAGGGAAAATGTTATAAACAAAAAATGTGAAACTTGTAGCTTCTTTTTCTTTGTTAAACATGTATTTTCTTACAGTTTATTGGCTGCTGATGTCCACTCAGATAAAGATCCATTCATGTCTGTTCATCCAGCATTGACGTTGTTTGGCCAGACTGATGGTCTGCTCTGAACCTGCAGGTGGAGCAGCACAACCTGCAGATGCAGCAGAGCTTCGCTCAGAGGATGGACGGCGCCTTCAGCTCCATGCAGCTCTGTGTTGAGGAGCACCGAGCCAAACACAGCCGCATGCTGAGCAGCTGCTCTCAGGCCATCGGTGAGGACCAGAAACGGGTCTCTGACTGCCTGTGACACCTGAGCTTCTGTTCTGAAGCAACATGAACCATGTGACTGCAGCCATGATTTTACCGCGTTATTGTAGTGATGTTGGTACCTGTGGAAAGATTTAAAAGCACAGCAATTATGGACTGAAAATGTCACAAATTGAATTTTCAGAAACCTGTGGAACTTTACTGCAGAAGATGTAACTGAAACTCTGTTTCTGCCCTTTTCCAGATGGCTTGATCGTAAAAAATGAGGCGGCAGTGAACGGCGCCGTGACCACCATGGAGTCGTTTGTGGGTGGAGTCAGGTCGCTGGTCAGTGAGGGCGTGGGTCGCTTCCAGGAGAAGGTGCAGCAGCATGAGGCGCTGTGTCTGCAGGACAAAGAGAGTCTGCTGCAGCTGCTGGTGAGCCGCTCTCCTGACCTGAAAGCCACACGTTTGGTTGGAAAAGACCAGTCTGGAGGTTAAAACCTGGATGTTGTTTAAATAAATAGTTTTAGGTTAGAAAATGCATGAAGTGTGAAATTTAAAACTCCTACAAAGTGTTAAATATTGCATCAAATGTAAAAATTTTTAAAAGACACTAGTTTTCATTTGTCTGCTATTCTTTTAACAGCAGAAAGTTACAGATTGAAAAGAATAAACGACATTTCCACTTAAAAACTGCTGAACGTTTGAAGAACATTTGGTTGAAGATGCAGCCTTGAACTGCATTTGCTCTTTTCAGGAGGAACATCGGCAGGACATGGAGGACGTCCTGATGACCCGGACTCTGATGGGGCTGACGGCCGTCAAAGAGCTCGCTGACTCTCTGAAATCCTCGGTGGAGACGCAGCGAGCTTTGGCCTCTCAGGTGAGTCCACATCCAGCATCTCTGCTTGTTTTGACTGAAAACCTGCATCTGAACTCCTCCTCTTCCTGCCAGGTGGAGGCCATGAAGGAGGTGGGCGGGTTCCTCGGCGGTCTGGTCCAGGAGCTGGTGGGTCTGCGGCAGACGGCCGTCCAGGTCTGGGAGCGCTGCAGGCCGAACACGACAAGCTGGAGAAGGAGATCCAGCAAGTGCAGGAGCGACAGCAGGCGGTAAGACGCCGTGTGGAGCCGCTTGGGTCATCGTCTCAAAATCCAACCCTGAAGAACTGAAGAAGCTCTAAATAAACGTTTATTCAGCAAAGCACTGATGCAGCCTTCTGTGCTTTCAGAGCATGAAGGACACCATCCAGTGTCTGCAGGACCAGCTCACCCTGCTGTCCATGCAGGCCCAGCAGGACTTGACCCAGCTGCACTCGGCCTCCAGAGCTCTGCAGACTCCAGTGCTGCAGCTCCAGGAGAACATCAGCAGGCGAGTTTGAAGGTTTGGAGGATTTCTCCTCTGCTGTCTGAACGTCTGTGACATCGGGGTTCTCTGATCTGCAGCGGCTGCAGCTCTGTAGAGGAACAGCTTTCAGGACAGGCCCAAGTCCTCCACTCCTCCTCCTCCTCTCTGCGTCTGACTGCCGAGGAAAACCTGCAGTTTCTGACGGAGATGGACGGCTACTGCTCCAACCTGCACAGCTCCGTGTCAGGTACCACTTCTCTGCAGTCTTCAGATGTACAAACTGATTCAACCCGGGTTCTACATTTTTGTTCAAATTTGAAGCCATGTCCTGCTGGAACAGACTGTTCCTGAAACTGATGTAGTCTGAGAGGAGCAGGCGTTTCTCTCCATCTGGAGAACTTCTGTCCATCTTTACTCTCAGATTCCTTCACAGCTAAATCTCAAAGAACACATTCAGCTCAACACCTTGAAGATCTTGTGTTTAAAACGTAGAAGGACGTCCCGCTCCTGAGGAGTTCAGGTTCACATCAGTGTTGCTGTGACTGCAGGTCTGGTGGAGCGGGACGTCCAGGTGGAGCCTCAGAGCCGGGCAGCATGCAGACCACCAGAACCAGGAGCTGCAAGGCCGTGATGGGGTCCATCTCCACTGAAGCTCAGGCCTGCAGCAGGTACAGACTGTTCAAGTAAACATGGAAACGTTGGCTTCCAAACCACCTTCAACTGGAGGATTCATTTGTGTCTTTTCGTTTGCTGTAGATCCTGTTTGTGTTTCAACAATAACTCTATTCTCTCTTTGCTTGTTGCAGAGTGTTCAGACGTTCTGCTCCCAGCAGCTCAGGACCAATGAGGAGCATCTGTCTGAGCGGGCGGGAGGACATGAAGCAAGCCCTCGTAGCCGTGCAGAAGCAGAACTCTGTGGACTGGAGCGTCCTGGACAAGCAGCAGGAGGAGCTGCAGGAGAACATAAGCAGGAGCCAGCAGCTGGTCAGCAGCTTCCTGCAGGAGGAGCTGCAAGCAGGACGTTCCCACCGGTCAGACCTTCAGACAAGAACACTCTTCTTGCTTCCCAGACTCTGCAGGTGGCAGGATCTCTGTTTTCATCGGCTTTTCCTATCCTGTGTCCAGGACTCCCTGGAAAACGAGATGAGCACTTGCTACGAAAGTTTGTCCATGGAGCCAAACTTTGAGAACATCCTCTTCAAGAGCAACAGTTTTTCTAGGTGAATCTCAGTCAGCATAAGTCAAAATCACAAATATCAATCACACCAAGTTTTGATCAAAAATTTATTTTCTCTGAATTTTCTCCAGCAGGAGATTGGGATGAGGATGAAGATCTCAGATGTATTTTTTCTACTTTTTTACAAATCTTCTTAAATGGTCATTAAATAAAGTAATGTTTTTGTTTTTCACGTTTTATTGAGACTGATGGGCAAAACATGTGTAGCTGCATTGAGAACAGCCTTGCTTTACCTCAGAATAGACGTTAGGTAATGAAGCCATTTGATTTTCACCTCCAACACTTTACGTTTTTTATTTTATGTAAACTTAAATTAAAAAAAAGCAAGAGGGACAAAGCATTTAGCAGAGATTCACATGTTTTGAGGTTGTCCATGACTGGGTTTCAGGCATTGTCCTGCAGGGGGCGCTATGATCTTTACAACATTGAAGAGGAAAGCTTAGTTTTGAGAATCAAACCAATATTAGTTTTGAAGAGTATATCCCTGTCATGACTAAAAGTAACACGGCTGCATCAGCAAAAAGTGCTTAAATTACTGAAATATATGTTACCAATAAAGGCTGCGGCCCGTAAAACAGACAGGAATGGACTTCCACCGTGAGACCCATGGAGGTATATGATGCCCCCCCCTTCAATTATTTTCTGAAATGTCATAGCAATTTTACAGAATACTATGTAAAAGGAGATGAGGGTCAGTGTACCTCCACCATGAATCTTAGTGTAAGAACATTTATGCAGTTACAATTTCTCATGTTATTTGGTCTGTATTGAAAACTTCTAATTCCAATTATGTGGAATTACTTTGTCTTAGTAGCTGCCTGCTAACATAGCTGTAGCTGTATAAGGTCCATCTAAGGCAAATTAGAAACTATGATCTTGAGATGGACCTTATACAACTTAATGCCAAAAAGACCAGCCTTGAAACTGAATTGCTGGACCACCAGAGAAACAGTACGTGAACATTTAATCTGTTGGAGTATTAAGTAAAAATTCCCTTTTTTTATAAC